>GL380494.1:7194-22173 GCA_000143925.2 Caenorhabditis brenneri
GAAGGTGATTATCGATCTCCCTAATCCTGTTTGACTCCCCAGAGGTCCCTCGTCCATCGCCCCCGTCATTCACTCATTTTGTCTGCTTAGCAAACGGTGACTCTTATCGATCCCTTTTCACTCTTCAACCCTTTTTTTCTTTCTTTCAGACCATTGTATATTCATATTGTGATGATATTCCTTTTTTCGCTGTTTTCATTGTTTCTATTTTTCTTAACCGTCACTCTTTCGCAGCTATATTTTCTTTTTTTCAGATCATGCCTTTCACCAAGAATATGGATATCCGCGAGACCGTCTCCCTCTGCTCATTCTACTTAGGAAGTGGCAATGAAGTCAAAAAAGTTCTAACCAAGTGAGCATCCCTGGAAATCTCATTGGACATTCTCAACCAGTTTAGTATCAAGGAGAAGGTCTCCAAGTACCTCAAGTACCCATTCTCCGGAGTTCCACAATTGGCAGCTGCCGTGATTCAGAAGATCGAGAAGCTGGAAGAGGAAGAGAAGCGAAGATGTACAGAACCAGTCTACACTTTCTGCTTCCTTCAAAAAAGAAGCCGTGGATTCGAACGATTTGGAGATTTTGGAGTACAACAGCCATCAGCAAAGCGAGGGAGATTTGATTAATTCTGTCATGATTCTGAACCACTTTATCTTGTTCTTTGTTTTAATAATTTTCAATAATAAATCATAAAATTTTTAAGAAAATGTGTTTTGGTTTTTTCGCTGGAATAATTTCAGATTTTAGAATTCCAGTTGCGTCCCCTTTGTCTAAAGATAGTACTGTTTCTTCATGGTGTCTTAACGGAAGGTAACCTAAAAAATGCTAGTTTTGAAACTAGGCAAATTTTGAAAAGGAAAATTTATTTGAAGGTCCATAAAACAGTTCTAGTTTAGGTGATAGTAGGTGGAAGAAGAATAGTGGTAGCTGACTTCTGATGAGATGGGTCAGCTCTTCCAGGGAACTCTGGACGGAGAATCTGAAAATGCGTTTTTCTGGCAAGTGGTCTGAACCAGGGCTGGGCAAATTATTTGTTTGATTATTTGAATATCTTGATATTTGGGGTAAAAGTCAAATAAATTGCTTGACCAATTTATTTGACTTTTTAAAATCAAATAATTTATTCGGTCAAATATATTTGACTTTTTTCAAATAAATTCAAGCAACATTTACGGGCTTTTAAAACCAAAATTATGTGAAAAACCGGTGAAATTACAGTATTTCGACTATTTTTTGGAAATAAGTTTTGTTTTTTAATCATTTGATTCTATCATTTTTTGAGAAAAAAACGCAAAAATACTTCAAATCAAAATACACGAGAAATTCACTTTATCGTTTCAGGGACATTTTGTAAAAATAACACATGTTTGAATTATTTGAAATTGCTTGATTATTTGACAAATAAATTCAAATATTACTTGACCAAATAAATTGTTTGAGAAAAAAATTCAAGCATTATTTGGACAAATAAATTGCTTGACCCCTCAAACAAGTGCCCACCCCTGGTCTGAACATAATAACATTTACGCTTCATATTTTGCCAACAACGAGAAACATTTAAAAAATGGTAAGATATCTAATAAACCATACCTTGAAGGAGCAAACCATGTTCGGATTGATTTGCATAACTGCTCCTGCATTATCAAACTGTCCACAATAATGTGGAGCCGAGAAGAGGGTGACGAGTTTTCGGTTGGCAAAAAATTCGTATCCATCCTGGACCACTTGATGAGCACGAACAATCAGGTCGAGTCCGAACTTTTCACAGGTTTGGGCAACCACATCCGGACCAAATGTGCAGCTGCATCCTCTGCAAGAAAAATTTGGGTTTTCTGTTTAAATCCGAAAAAATCAAAGTTTGAGATGTTTTGTTCAAATAAGGTAATTCCACGACCAATCAAATTTGTTAAAAATAACCAAAGATGATAAGTTGTTGAAACTGAAAAAGTTTCTCTTAGTCAGTTACCTGATATTAGCCTTGAATCCCTTTGTGTTTATATCCGGATCAGCCCAAAGGATATCGATGGCCAGTGATGGATTTGGTGGATCCTGAAAACATATTTTGACAAAAAATTATTAGTAACCCTAATTAAACAAAAAAGTGAAAAAATATTTGGCTGTAATGGGAGTTGAACTCGCGATGCAAAACTTGAAAACAAGCTGTGTTACCCACTAAGCCACACAGGAGGGCATGAGAGTGATGAGGTCTCTCCAATAGAACAAGGAGCCTACTATGGTAATCAAATTTACAGATTCAAATAAGTAGTAAAAAGTGCATTCCTATTCCTCCTGACTTCCTTCATAAACCTTGACTTACATGCAATGGACGAGCAAATGTATTCAAAATATCCAATTTCGGAGCATTCGCCAAATCAGCCGACAATCCACCGTGCATACAAAGAATACGTTTTCCAACCAATCCAGTCAACGGCATCATCTCAAACATTCTTGTGAAATCATCATAAAGTCTTGGAGTCCCGAATCGTTTGTTCAAATCATCATAGAATCCATAAATACGATTGATCAATTTGGTTTCATGATTTCCACGAAGAAGAATGAAATTCTCCGAATATTTCATTTTGATGCACATAAGAAGTAGGATAGTTTCAATGCTGAACTGTCCACGATCAATATAATCACCCAGGAATAGGTAATTAGTATCCGGTGGGAAGCCAGTGGTGTTGAAAATACGCATAACATCTCCGAATTGTCCATGGATGTCACCGACGATAGTGATCGGTGGGGAGCATTCAATCATCATTGGTTGACGTTGAAATGATTGGAGACACTCGGCAATCAGGTCGGAGATTTCCTGGAAACACAACGGTTTTGGTAAATCAGTCATTCAGTCTTTAGAGCAGCATCTAATGTGGACTATGTGGAACATACAAGTACTGTATCAAAAAGTTGAAATATAAAAGTTATATTGCAACTTTTCGGTATCATCATTATGCAAGTTGCCCTTTTGTAAGAAGGTCCTTACCGCTTCTTCCATGGTAGAAGTGAATCCAGTGCCCAACTTTCCGATATTCATCAATCTTTCCAAGTACTTGTCGATATTCACTCTTGACGGCGTGAACGCCACGGAAACTTGCTCTCTACCTGAAAAATGGAGATGGAGAGCTAGATGGAATTTGAAAAAGCCATAATTTACAGTTTTAGTACTGTGTTATAGTGAAAAGGATTGAAGCCGTTTCAGTGGGTTGAAATCTCTAACATTAAAAAATGTGATACCTTTGCAACGGAAGAGCGGCCAATAATAGCTTCATTTACCTTGAAGGCGCACGCAGTTCTGTTCAGGAGCGTCTCATCACGATTGAAGTTATTACCGTTTCTTGAACAAAATAATGTTGGCAGGATGAATATGCAATCATTCAACCTGACCTATGCGACTTTTTCCATTCTTCCTAATGAAAAGCGTGATTGCTCCCATCTTTTGAAAGGTAAAATCTTAGAGTACACGTATCTCCGTGGCAAGACCCATGCAAGGTAAGTTAACTAGCAATATCTTAGCTGACACTGGTACCACTGTTCAACCTACCATTGGAAATCTAACCAGTTGATGTTTGATAGTAAGGTACTCCCCTCTTTTTTTTTGAAGATTATGTGTAAATTTATGATCTTTCGATTCTTTCTGTTTCATGTTCTTGATTTAGATGTTACATCCTAATGCATCCTATTTCGTTTTCACATTATAATCAGATCTCTCTGCCTCTTCCAATCTGAACGGCCCGAGAAGCGCGCTAACCCTGCTCGCCCTGAAGAGTTGAGAGCTTCCAGTTTTCATTCAAAAAACTACTATATTCCTCTTCCTATCATACTTGTGAAATGCCTCTTCTCCGGGCCGGCGCTGGCCGGCTGATAACTCGCTTCAAAATTAAAATTGTGACCAGGTCGATAGCTCAAATTGTAGATCTCGGTGGGTTTTTCAACCTCATAACAAATTGCGCAGTCTAAAAAACCCCAGACGGGAGCTAGAACAGCCGGGCCGGCCGGGCCGGAAGAGCCGGCCCGGACGTTCAAGCTGATCTAGCTAGCTATTAAGACTTGTTAGTCCATCCAAATTGTTTTTAAATAGTAGTACCCGCCGAGATCTACAATTTGAGCTATCGACCTGGTCACAATTTTAATTTTGAAGCGAGTTATCAGCCGGCCAGCGCCGGCCCGGAGAAAGGGCAGTTCACAAGTATGCTTCCTATACCTTTAAATACTGTTTCTGTGTCTCAACAAATATGTTAAATCAAGTTTATTCCACTGCTTGCCCTTCACAAACTAAGAGTACACTGTCCTTTTATAAAAGGTAAAAACACTTACTCATCATTTGACGACACTGTTTACAATAAAACTTCGACTCGTCTACAATTCGTTTTGTTCAAATTAATGAATTAATGTAAAATAAATTTGAAGATTGATCAAAGAGATAAGAAATCCCCCTTCTTGTTTCACGTGTTCCACCTTTCGAATAAAAATAATTTATTGATTTTTCCACAAAACACCGGTCAAACAAATAATCCACCCGTTCTTTTTGATTCCCGTTTGAGATATAACAAGATAATTAGTTAGGAAGTGACAACAATCAATGACCTAGATTAGTGTTTCTTCGCGTATTGAAAGTATGGCCATTGACTTTTCTGTAACCAAGCTGGTTTGACGTCAGGAATCGATTCACAATCGAAGGACAGCACTGTGAGGTTGTAGTAGGCTTTTCTGAAACTCCAAAGTTTAGGCGAGTATTACTGGGGTCAATGATTTTGCCAGTTGCTTATACAGAAGAAGGAAAACAGCTAATTTTAGTTTTTGAATAAAAATTCTGCTTCAAGAAGGACAGAATTTAGATGAAATAATCATTCCAATAGTGAGATAAAGGAGTTTCGTTGCTACATTACAGGGCTTCCCAGATAATGAAGAACTATAAAAAATTGATAATAACAAAACATTTTCTGATTCGAGGAGGACAGAAACTAAGTGAAACAATTTTGTTTCAATGTCATGGTTTTCAGGTATTTAAAAGTTAAAGAGCAGCGGAACTGAAAATGAGAAGTTTCGGACTCTGCGGTTGAGCCCCATGATATGTACTGAGCTGCGCATCTTGGTTCTCTTGAAACTTAACAAAACGTTCTCAATTGACGAAGATTTCAATTGTAATTCTGAACATTTGAGCGCTTTTCAAATTCTCAAAGACATTCGAGATATGCTCTTCGGAATATACCATACTGAGCTAGCCTCTTTTTTCTCGGACTGAAAGTTCTCAATTTCCCCATGCTACTGCCTTTTCTCTTCACAAAAATCATCAGCAAGCAGCTTCCCACGATAACCGATCTCATCAATCATATCAGTGACAAAACGCCCGTTATCTTGTTTTTTATCGACAGCCTTCACAATATTCGTGTTAACCGCCTAGTGTATATCAAAACCTAGAATTTCTCAAGTGAAGCTGAGGAAACAGTAGATACTCTAATTTTAATTTCAAAAAAAAAAAAAACCAACCCCTCTGTGTCCTTGTGCATCCGGATGTCCTTTATCACATCAAACTTGATCACGTCTCCATCTCCATTCTCTTTTTCTTCACCTTCGAAGAATTCGCCCCGACGGATTCGGACCTGGAAATAAAACTCAATTCATGGTTTTCTATGGAGCCCTGATTTTAAAATTCAAAAATCAATTGGCTATTTTTGTTGATTTTCAATGCATCTCTGTCAAGACTATACGAAAAAACTATAAGAGCTTCCAACAAAAAATAACGAATTTTTCAAAAAAACTGGAAACAAATTTTTACAGATTCTTTTACAGATTCTGAAAAATGATAAGTTTCTGGTATACTTCATTTAGTTGTTTCTCTGTTTCTTTGAAGCAAAACTCACATCAGAATATCTCACTTTCGCAAACTTCTCCAACCCATCGAATTCACAGCACATCAGTGAAAGGTCTCCTTCAATATTCTTATCGAAACCTCCAACCCATTCATTTGGGTTTTTACATCCATGAAGACTCTCGGCACGTTCTGGGCAGTCCTAAAAAATTCAGAAAACATCTAAAATCGAAAATTGAAATAGCCATACCGAATAGTTTTTGTCAAAACAGTTCGGTTTTGAGCACAACAGTCTTATTACTCCACTGTGATGCACCTCCATCCCATAGGCAATTTGATCGGATCCACAGTAATCCGACAGTGATATTCCGAATAGGAAAATGAAGAGAATGGATACGCTCTCCCACATTTTGTAAAATCGAAAGAAAAAACTGACAGACTGAGAACTGCACACCACCTGCCGCTTCGACAAATAACAGGAGAACAGAAGAGAGAAAATGAAAATGACCGCGAAAAAATCAGAAAAAAAGAGACGAAAAATGCGTAGACCCTTCTTCTTCTTCTCTCGATTGCGACACAACCGGTTCAATGATGATCGGTCTTCTTCTTCTTCTTATTCTTTTCGTTGTTTTTTTTCGTTTCTTGACACTAATCTTATACTCTCCGCCTTCTTTTTCTTTTGTTCAAGAGGTTACATACGGTCACTTCGCTTTTGAACAGTCTTTGTTTCGCGGTTCTTGAAAATTCCTGAAAAAAAGAAAAAAGTCTCATAGAAGGATGTTTCCGCCACTGAACAGTCGGTACGTGAACAGTAGAATAATCTAATCATCGACGAGCGGGGTTCGAACCTGCGGGAGGCTGTTGTTTACCAACCCGCACTCTTACCACTGCGCCATTCGGGCATCACTCGCCGTCCTCCTCGAGGGCGTATAAGAAAGCGCGCCCTCTTTCTCTTCCTTCACTCACCCAAAACTCCTCCTCGATAACACCCATTTTGTCGTGTAGTTCGAGAGTTTGGATTGCTAGTTTTTTGAGATACGTCTCCATATCTTCATTCTCTACTAACTTTCGCTTCTTGTCATCTAGTTCTCCACGTTGTCTTTGCAAGAAGAATGCTGGAACAATCAAATAAAAAACAAAGTCAAAATGCGCTCTATTGAAAACTCACCAACATCACACAACCTCCGCTTCAATTTCGGATCATAAGAGCTCAAAACTTTGAAAAAATCATCTCGACTCAACATATGGATCTGTGAGAATGCACTCGAAATGAAATTATGTTGATGTCGATTATGATTCAAATGATTATTGAACCATATCAAATTGGCATCCCCTAATATTTCTCCCTCGTAGTGATCAATTGCATCGTCATCTGTGATTTCAACCATCTGACCGCAAACTATGATAAACATGGACTGAAAATAAATTTGAAAAATTAGGTAAATAAACAGTGACTTACATTACAAAGTTGTCCCTTCTCAATAACAACGTCTCCAGGACAGAAATAATGAGGCTCTAGAAGTTCCGATATATCATTTAGGAAACTCCGCTCCGACATCTGAAAAATACTTTTAGTAGGTAAAACATTTTGCTTACCTACCCTTAACAACGGAGACCTCACTAGTGATGATCCGATAATTGAGGTTGTGACATGTCCATAGAGCTTTGCAGGCAGTTCATCTCTCACTTCATGTTCCTTCATTATTGTTTCTTCGCCCATTTCATATTCACAGTATTTCAGAACTTTTGTTTGCAAGCTTTCGTTTAGGTCTCTGAATAATGAAAAATATCATGTTTTTCATAGTAAGCTACTAGCACTTAGCATACACCTGTTGGAGTCAGAAAATCAATTTTGAATTTAACATCAATAGTTTATGAAAGAGATGATACCGTACATTTTTCAAGTTGTTTTGTTTTCAAAAAAAGACTTTCTAACATGTTCGATTCTGTTTGGAATGTCCTAATTCACCGGAGAAAGTTTGAGAAAATAAAACAGTTTCAGAAACAACTTATTTATGAACAACTCTCCAATGTTTCTGCTATGAGCAAATAAGACAGAACGGACTGCACTTGACTCGGCTAAAATATCCAAGCCGAGGGTACGGGCCCGATTTGTGTGCCCAAACATTATAGCCAGGGCACTGCCCGGCGAAACCTACGCGACGCGCAGAACGTGCTCACAGTCAGCAATAGACTTCAACAATTCTCCATGATTTTTTTTTGATTTTATTACATGAAAAGATGTATCCGAACACGCTGAATCCGAAAAAATTGGTTTTGATATGATTCATTACTTTTCCAAAATATTTTTTGGAGCAAACTTTTGAGCTCTCGAAAATTTCCGAAAAGGCTCCCCCGGCGCGTAGAACTCACCAAAATCTATATTTTATTGAGTTTATGAGCCGATTATCTTTTTGAAAAAGTTATTGCAAGAAATGTATGGTTAAGAATGCTGTAATCTACCAAAGGAAGTCACAAGAAAACTGTTTCAGAAACACCACATCGAAAAACAATTTTTTACATTTCGGCTAAATCCGTATAGCGTGATAAACTTACCTATAAATCATATACTGCTTCAATCCATCCATCAAGGTCTGCCAATACGTTTTCACTGCATTTGCATTCGCCACCAAGTCTCCGATACTTCCCATGATAACGGCAAAAAGGAGAAGTCCGGCGAGAGTATTCACAATTTCGAACGCATTCTGAAGGGAGGTGTTCGGAGCAGGTTGCTCTCCAAGGGTGGTCATTGTCATTGCAGACCAATACATTGATAACGTGTATTCCTTGGTGAATTTGGAGAAGTAGTATACTTCGGTTCTGAAATAAGAAATTTCAAAAGATTACTTTTCTCTCACTTCTATACAAAAGGGGGAATAGAATACGTGATATTGAGTAAATACCTTTCCAATGCTATTTTTTTAAATGTGTACCAGTAAAAACTATTTTCTCCAGTTCATTTCCTCTTATTGAAACAAGTGGTCACACTCGTTTAATGACCGTGTTTACCTGTTATTCATTCTCCAAAAGTGATACAGTTCCACAAGATGATCCTCTCGCGCTTCATCGTAATAGAATGTCGGATTGTAACAATCTTGTCGACCGTCACAGCCAACGAAATAGGCATCTGTAAATGCAACGAACTGGGAGGTCGAAGAAGGAAGTGGGGGAGAAAACTAAGGAGGACCGGAAGTTTTTGAACGAAAAGTTAAAAAAAATTTTCGGTTTCAGACGGTTACAAAAAATTCTGCAATTAAACAGGGAATGATGATTATTCTCCTTTTTAAATCTCATGTTTGAGAATTTCGGAAGACGGATGTAAAAAATTGTGTTTTTTAAATAAATAAGACAGTTTTTGTCATTAAACTTCAAGTCAGTAATTAAATACCAAAAACTACCTGTAATTTTCTCTGGTGTATACGGCCACGGTAAGTATTCATCATCGTCGAATGTTGCATTCACACCTGTAACAGGCTGTTTCATGACCTTTTCAATTTTCAAAAAATGAATTTGAGCTAATGTTTCCTTCTATTGTTCCAAGTGACTTACCATCCCATGAAGACGTGTCACTATTCACTGAAATGATATAAAATACACACGCATTCACATGAAACAGAAGAAAACAGGCAGTGAAGATTTTGGAGAGCGATATTGTTACCTGAAAAACCTCATACTTTTTACCGATATAACTTTCAACTTCAAAAACAAACTTGTGTGAGCTTCCCGTAAGACTGAGCAATGAAATTGGCAATCCGGTATATTTTCAAGAATCGATTCAGCCTGCAGAATGCTGCCGAAGTCTTCCGAATCAATAGATAGTCGAATGGAAAGATGGCTAGCAAGTCGAGTCCGAAGTAGACACTGGAATATTATTACGGTTTCTTCAGGCCAATATTTGGAGAGGGGAGGGGTTCAATGTAATTACATATTTAATACCTGTGTAAGTAATTCCTTCTTGTTTCCGCATATTCTGTTACCAATACTCCATCTTCATAGAATGCTGAAAACCAAAATTCTTCTGACTTTCAACTTCTGAAAATAAATCTCACATAGCATAGATCTGATCAAAATATCAAAAAAGAAAATAATGTCGAAGGTGACATTGATCGGAATGAACTTCTCTATGTATGCAGATCGAATATTCTCGAAAGCAAGTACGGAAAGAACGATGATGTTGTAGAGACATCCACACACAACGATGAATGTCCAGATCCAGTAGATGTATCCAGATTCGTCAACGGAGAAGTCGTACCTAAGAAGGAGTTTTGAGAGTAGATCAGGGATAGGGGTTGGGCGTCAAAAAGCGCTTCATTCACATTAAAGGCGCATAATAAGACATCTGCTTTTTGGTAATTTTTCATCATGTACCTTTAAAGAAAACTAAATTTTTTTCAATTGTACGAATCATAAAATGGATAGTTGCTGTTTTAGCACTTGAAGTATTTTTCTAATGTTTCAGTTTTTTGATAAATATAAGTTTTTGAAAACCAACGCAATTGGACCATTTTTACAGTTGAACTATAAATTACTGTTTTCGAACTTTAACTAAGGTGAAATTACTTTTCATCTTCAATTCCTTTATTAATCAGACTCACTCAATTCTTGGATTCGCCGCTCTCCACTTATCATATTGATTCTCGTATTCGAAATGTTGAGGTATCAAATCTGCATCATCCAGCTTCTTCGACATCCGTCTCTTTCTCTCGTAAAGCTTTTGTCCCGTCTGTTCACTCATTTTTCTCTTCAAAGCCCTATTTATAGGGAAGCCATTGGAAACCTTATTTTAGTAGTAGTCTGATCTAGTCTCGGTCAAAATTTTCTATATAAATTTATTGATTTGGAAGTATATATATATGAAAGTAGGTGATGAGCAAAATATAGAAGGGGTTATGAAGATGGAAATAAACGCAGGTAGACAGAAAGAAGAGGATGAATTGAGCCAAGATGAGCCCATGGGGATTTGGATTGGAAGGAATTAGCGGAGAAAAGAGATTTGTTAGGAAGAGAAAGGAAAGGAAGACGGAGATGAAAGAGAAAACGAATAATAGGTGCAATTACCTGAGAGAGATCTGGAAAAAAACTTTTCTAGACTAATCACAGATGTCATATTGAAATCTCAGAAACATAGTGAATGCATCGAAATAATTTGTAATGATGATCATTTGAAACTTGATACTCTCACATTTTAGTAGCGAAAATGCTGGAAAGTTTAAATTCCGGGCGGTTTTTCAGTTTTATTAGCAAAAATTGACACAAAATAGATTTCTCATATTCAGAACAGGCCAGGCCGAGCCGGGCCATTTGGGGAATCTCATCAGCCGGCCCTTATTTTCCGAACTGACTTTGAGTAGGCGATTTTTTGAATAAAATGTGTTCTATGATGCTATTTCGAGTTGAAATGAAAAACATTGTTGTTTTTTGATACTTTTATGTAAAACTTGAACACTTTTGGATGAGTTTTGCGAAAAAAAGTTTTTTTTTGCTGTTTTTTCAATATTTGGAATATCATACTTTTGAAATTATAATTCACATTTTTTCCAAATTGAGCAGTCTTTCAATGTGTGATTACAGTTTATCAGAACTTTCGTATCCACCCCGAAATCCTTATTGGGCCCAATGAATTTTCGGGGCTTCTTCTTGGATCCAGTGAATTTCATTGACCCTTTCATGTGTTCGTCCCATTTTTTCCACGTGTCCATCCAATTTGATGTAAAAAAAACAGCGAAGGTCCATTCGATTCAAATTGGATCTAGAGAACTCACAATTTTCGAGTGAGTTCATTCACAAAGACAAGAAGGTCTTGATATAACTTCATGATTTGGAAACGATCTATAGGAAACATGAAGAATTGCTTATCCTTCTGATCCAAAATGCTGAAAAAGGTGAGAGGCATGATAGAGAGTGATGACATTGCTGGGAAATTCAAAACCTCGATCGAAAGCTGATGTTGAAGAACTGAAACAACAGTAGATAGTTCTGATTGTCTCAAGGAACACTGGAAATTGTCATGATTTTACAAGGTTACTTGATATTTGTTTGTGTACTACTGTATTTATAAATCGTTTCATGTCATTTTTTTTTCAGTAGATTCGAAAATTCAAGATTTTTTTGCATTGACCTGGCGGCACTAAATGCCCAGAGGCAATCGTGGGAAAATAAAATGCTCAGAAGCAGTCGTGGGAAAATAAAATGCCCAGAGGCAATCGTGGGAAAATGAAATGCCCAGAGGCAAACGTGGGAAAATGAAATGCCCAGAGGCAATCGTGGGAAAATAAAATGCCCAGAGGCAATCGTGGGAAAATGAAATGCTCAGAAGCAGTCGTGGGAAAATAAAATGCCCAGAGGCAATCGTGGGAAAATGAAATGCCCAGAGGCAATCGTGGGAAAATGAAATGCCCAGAGGCAATCGTGGGAAAATGAAATGCCCAGAGGCAAACGTGGGAAAATGAAATGCCCAGAGGCAATCGTGGGAAAATAAAATGCCCAGAGGCAATCGTGGGAAAATCAAATGCCCAGAGGCAATCGTGGGAAAATAAAATGCCCAGAGGCAATCGTGGGAAAATGCCCAGAGGCAATCGTGGATAAAATGCCCAGAGGCAATCGTGGGAAAATGAAATGCCCAGAGGCAATCGTGGGAAAATAAAATGCCCAGAGGCAATCGTGGGAAAATGAAATGCCCAGAGGAAATCGTGGGAAAATGCCCAGAGTGTCGCGGCCGTAGCGTGGGAAAACAAAATGCCCAGAGGCAATCGTGGATAAAATGCCCAGAGGCAATCGTGGGAAAATCAAATGCCCAGAGGCAATCGTGGGAAAATAAAATGCCCAGAGGCAATCGTGGGAAAATAAAATGCCCAGAGGCAATCGTGGGAAAATAAAAGCCCAGAGGCAATCGTGGGAAAATAAAATGCCCAGAGGCAATCGTGGGAAAATAAAATGCCCAGAGGAAATCGTGGGAAAATAAAATGCCCAGAGGCAATCGTGGGAAAATGAAATGCCCAGAGGCAATCGTGGGAAAATAAAATGCCCAGAAGCAATCGTGGGAAAATAAAATGCCCAGAGGAAATCGTGGGAAAATAAAATGCCCAGAAGCAATCGTGGGAAAATAAAATGCCCAGAGGAAATCGTGGGAAAATAAAATGCCCAGAGGAAATCGTGGGAAAATGCCCAGAGGCAATCGTGGATAAAATGCCCAGAGGCAATCGTGGGAAAATGAAATGCCCAGAGGCAATCGTGGGAAAATGCCCAGAGGCAATCGTGGGAAAATGAAATGCCCAGAGGCAATCGTGGGAAAATAAAATGCGCAGAGGCAATCGTGGGAAAATGAAATGCCCAGAGGCAATCGTGGGAAATAAAATGCCCAGAGGCAATCGTGGGAAAATAAAATGCCCAGAGGCAATCGTGGGAAAATAAAATGCCCAGAGGCAATCGTGGGAAAATCAAATGCCCAGAGGCAATCGTGGGAAAATAAAATGCCCAGAGGCAATCGTGGGAAAATGAAATGCCCAGAGGCAATCGTGGGAAAATAAAATGCCCAGAGGCAATCGTGGGAAAAAAATGCCCAGAGGCAATCGTGGGAAAATAAAATGCCCAGAGGCAATCGTGGGAAAATAAAATGCCCAGAGGCAATCGTGGGAAAATAAAATGCCCAGAGGCAATCGTGGGAAAATAAAATGCCCAGAGGCAATCGTGGGAAAATGAAATGCCCAGAGGCAATCGTGGGAAAACAAAATGCCCAGAGGCAATCGTGGGAAAATAAAATGCCCAGAGGCAATCGTGGGAAAATAAAATGCCCAGAGGCAATCGTGGGAAAACAAAATGCCCAGAGGCAATCGTGGATGAAATGCCCAGAGGCAATCGTGGGAAAATAAAATGCCCAGAGGCAATCGTGGGAAAACAAAATGCCCAGAGGCAATCGTGGGAAAACAAAATGCCCAGAGGCAATCGTGGATGAAATGCCCAGAGGCAATCGTGGGAAAATAAAATGCCCAGAGGCAATCGTGGGAAAATGAAATGCCCAGAGGCAATCGTGGGAAAACAAAATGCCCAGAGGCAATCGTGGATGAAATGCCCAGAGGCAATCGTGGATGAAATGCCCAGAGGCAATCGTGGATGAAATGCCCAGAGGCAATCGTGGATGAAATGCCCAGAGGCAATCGTGGGAAAATAAAATGCCCAGAGGCAATCGTGGATGAAATGCCCAGAGGCAATCGTGGATAAAATGCCCAGAGGCAATCGTGGATAAAAAGCCCAGAGGCAATCGTGGATAAAAAGCCCAGAGGCAATCGTGGATAAAAAGCCCAGAGGCAATCGTGGATAAAATGCCCAGAGGCAATCGTGGGAAAATAAAATGCCCAGAGGCAATCGTGGATGAAATGCCCAGAGGCAATCGTGGATAAAATGCCCAGAGGCAATCGTGGGAAAATAAAATGCCCAGAGGCAATCGTGGATGAAATGCCCAGAGGCAATCGTGGGAAAGGCAAATGCGCAGAGGCAATCGTGGGAAAATGAAATGCATAGAGGCAATCGTGGGAAAATAAAATGCCCAGAGGCAATCGTGGATGAAATGCCCAGAGGCAATCGTGGGAAAGGCAAATGCGCAGAGGCAATCGTGGGAAAATGAAATGCATAGAGGCAATCGTGGGAAAATCAAATGCCCAGAGGCAATCGTGGGAAAATCAAATGCCCAGAGGCAATCGTGGGAAAATGAAATGCCCAGAGGCAATCGTGGGAAATTCAAATGCGCAGAGGCAATCGTGGGAAAATAAAATGCCCAGAGGCAATCGTGGGAAAATCAAATGCCCAGAGGCAATCGTGGGAAAATTGCCAGAGTATTTCTGACCATTTGACATCAATTTTGAGTGTGCGCCACTCAGATTCCAACTTTTAGAAAAATCGAATTTTTTCAGTAGAATCGAAAATTCAAGATTTTTTTGCATTGTCCTGGCGACTTCTGGGATGTTAGAATCGACCATATCCTGCATTGCTAGACTAATTCTGACCATTTGACACCAAAATTAAGAGCGCCCCACTCAGATTCCAACTTTTAGAAAAATCGAATTTTTTCAGTAGAATCGAAAATTCAAGATTTTTTTGCATTGTCCTGGCGACTTCTGGGATGTTAGAATCGACCATATCCTGCATTGCCTAGACTAATTCTGACCATTTGACACCAA
>GL380495.1:18699-41833 GCA_000143925.2 Caenorhabditis brenneri
TCTTCTTCCATCCAAAGAATCTCGTCCAGCACGTCCCCAAATCGCTCGGTACCTTAATTTGACATCAGCGTTGGCTTGGTAAGTTCTTCTTTTTTCAGTTTTTTTTCAAAGATTTAAAAAATTAATCATGATTCACAATTCCAGGCGCGACGTCTCCACAAAAATTCGACTTCGTTTTCCATGCCTTCGAAACATCATTGATGCTGGACTGTTGACAGAAAAAGAATATGAAAAGTTGCAAGATATCAATGTGAGTTTTCTCAAAATTATATGATCTTCAAGAATTTGTTCCAGGAGCCATCCCCCGGTATCCGTTGGTTGACACCTCTTCATTGGGTTCAGCAATTGATTGATGCTGAAATTGCAGCAGGAAGAGGAAATGCTAATTTTGTTTCGGTGGCAATGAACGAGTTGAAAGCATTCAGAATCTCATTCAGAAGACTGTATTGCCATGATTGGGTCTGTGTTCCATTGGTTTATACACAGGTGAGGGTTCTAAGAGTTAATTTCAGTGAATAAAACGACGAGTTCAGGTTGCCGCCCTTGCCACGTATTCCTATTTCTTCTTTTGTCTTTTTGGTCGTCAGGATCTGAATCACGACGATTTCTATTCACTTGACTCGTTTTTCCCGTTGTTCACAGTAGTCCAATTCTTGTTTTTTTGTTGGATGGTTTAAGGTTAGTTCCTGTTCAACTGAAGTTTCAATTAGGGAACGAATCAATAAAAACTGATCAATCATTTCGAATGTTGGCAAACCTCTTGGCAGAGACTGAACAGAAAAAAATCTCCGAGATATTATCAAAACGTTTAAATTAATTTTCATTTACCAGGTCGGTCAAGATCTGATGCGTCCATTCGGTTTGGATGACGATGACTTTGAGTTGTCGTACATTCTGGATAGAAACATTGTCACTTCATTCACCATTGTGGATTCCCTTCAGGATGATGATCCACGTAAGTAACCTCTCCTACTGCATCTACAACTCCATTTCACATTTTCCAGCGAAATTCGAAGAAGACGTATTCTGGAAGCATCACAGTGAACAACAACAAATGCATCAGAATATGTTCCTTCCAAAAGTGCCAAGTTCATTGAAATGGGGAAGAATTGATTTGAGTCGAAATGCTCATAAACATCCACCTAAACTGCATACGTATTTAGAAATGAAGCATCAGGATCCAGAAGAATATAAGAATCGAAAGAATAATAAGTTTATTGCTTGGTAGAGTTTTTTTTCTTGAATTTCAGTAGGTCTCTTTTGTTTAACTATCAATGATTATCGGGTATTTCTTCTGAATATATTTATTGTTCAATGTATTTCTTTTTTCCGTGATGCGTCTTGAAAATCATAAATTTTTCTGAAACTATTCTGGTTCCGGCTTTCTCAGAGTCATACGATTTCTGCCAGAGCTTGCAGAGAATGTCAAACTTCTCTTCGGATTTGTTTACTTCCTAGATGATAGACTGCATAAAATAGTTCTGTTTCCCGTGGCATTTGACTAGTCTGAAAATTGTAAGTGCTAAAATTTCACTCTTGCTCCTGGAACTCCAAATGGTTGCCAATTGGGTTTATATCCTCCTTTCCATTATTTATGGATTGCCATCTATCTTTCTGTACATCTTTTCTTATTTTATAATCATCAATTATCGTAAATCCTTTGATTCTTCCTTTTTCAACTTGTATATTTTTGATGGATTATTCAACTTGTTCACCTATTTAAATGGATTTGTATTCTTTCGATTGAACAGTGTCACATGTGACACTTGTTTCCTTTCTTCTTTCTACAAAAATATCACCGGAATCATTCTGAAATTCATTGTTGCTATGACTCGGCACATGGCTTATGTGCAGTATGGAACTACCGTACTCATTTCTGCTAATCGTTTATCAGTTCTGTTGAAATACAACGTCCTTGAGCCTATTTGGAGGAAGTATACCTGGATTCTTATTGTTTTTATTTATTTTCTACCATTTCTTGATACCCATCGCTATTTTACACATAATGCAGCTATGGTTTACTCTGATGAAACTGAAGGATACAATGGAACCACATCACTGGTATGTAGGGAAGATTTTTCATTGAAATTTGACCTAATGGTTCAAAGTTTGAAATTTAGAAAACATACAATGGTTCAAAGTTTGAAAAGAAATTTAGAAAACATACAAATTCCCATGACCTATTTTTGAACGTTCACGGAGTCTCGTGAGCGTTTCCAAGTTGAGAAACGTTCACATAACCTTTATTATCTAGTCTTCTAAAATGATTTGACTTTATAGAAAAAAATCCAAATTCCTTGAGAAACGTGACGAAAGACTAAAAATTTGCAGCCAGTCGGCGACATCTTCTATTATCTCCTTCCATTCATGGTTATTTCTACAATCTGTTCATTGATTCTCAATGTAATCAGTCTTTTGTTCGTCAAAAGTGTAAAGTTACAAACGAAAACAAAAGTTGAAAGTAACTTTCTGATCATCACGACAATCACATGTACTGCTCAATTATTCGGAATGATTCTGAGTGTATCAATAGTCATTCTGGCAGGAACGAAGATTGCAGTTCGCCTCGCTCAAATCCTCCCATTTGCCAGTGATGGGCTAACTTTGGTACAGCCATGGTTACTTGTCGTTTTTTGTCATTCGGTGGGGATTGAGAGATCGGAATGTGGAAAGTAAAAGATTTTCAGCTCCGAGAGAAGATGAAAATGATTTTGGGAATTCGGAAGTCAAATCTTCAAGCCGTGTCAAGCCAAGTTCTTCAAGCACGCTCTCTAACCAGCTAGTTTGATTTAATTATTTCCCATTTCAAGTTGAATAAATTATTGAGATTTGAATTCAATAAGTTTTGAATTTGTTCGGTTCTCGGATCAGAAGTTATATCTATTCAAATGATTGTTCACCCATATTTTGAGAAAATGTTTAATTAAATAACGAAACTTGTATAACAAAAAAAGAAAATTGAGCAATAATTAATACAAAAAAGAAGATAAAAATCTACTAGAATCTCTTGAAAATCAGATATATTTCCATTTTTGAAAACAAAGTTTGACGGGAAAGAAAAGGTGAAAAAAGGCACATGATGCATACACACATTCGGGAGAAAACGATACGAAAAATCAATAATTTAAAACATTTTGAGAATAGCAGAAAGTGTTCTCAGAGCTCGCCTGGATACACGTAAAAGGAACAGAAAAAGGATAGAAGATGAGAGGATGAAAACGAAATCACAGATTATTACGAATTCAAATGATAAGGGCATTATTATGATGTCAATTTACACCGAAAAAAACACATGAGGATAAGTAGAAAAACGCGGAAATTTGGAAACGAAAACAGTTTTTGAATATTTTGTTATGGCGAAGGTGAAAAAAGAAAGACATAGACAGCCAGATAGATTAAAATAGGTGGAAGAGAGAAGAGAGCAATTACAAGTTGACATTCAGCAAATATCGATTGATTTCCATCTCGTTCTAATAAATCCAATCGCATTCTCTCAATTTCAGCTTCCACTCGCATCTCTTCCATCATTAAATCAATCACTAATTGGGGATCTTCTTCCATTTTTAGGTCATAGGGCCACGTGGTGATGACGTGGCTATTTGAATTCTCTTCCACTACTTTATGATTATCATTTGGATCTTCTGGAGTCGGTGTCCTTCGTCTTCTCATCGTCGCCACGTCATCACCGGACCACCAGCTTACTGCTGATTGTCCCCCCTCCGTGGCCCTCCCCTCGAGCCCCCCGGCGGTGCTGATGGAGCTGATGATTGATTACCAGATGGATATCGAACTGCTTTTGGAGGCTGGTACGTCTGGAAAATCAGAATACAGATGTCACCGGTTCGTTATATAACTTGCAAATAGTAAGAGCTACCAATTAGTTTTATACCATGGTTATTTTTTCTCATCATTTCCCATACAAAGACTCACTTCTCTGGTTGGAGCTTTAGTACTCGTCCTCTTGAAAGCCTGCCTGTCTCTATCAACTTCCACGTCTTCCAATCGTTGAGTCAATGAGAGTTTCTGTTGAATTGCCAATCGAAGAAGTTGATTCAATGTCTTTTTCTCTTCTTCGTTTGCACGCAATTCGGCAGTCAACTCTTCTACCTTTGACTTGAGTTCTTCGCATCTTGCTGTGAACATTGCTCTATGAGAAGCAAACGTGGCAGCATCTTCCTTCAATTGTTTTAGTTCTCTTCTGTTCTTCTCAAGAGCATCCATCAACATCTTCTTTTCTGACTCAAACTTCTCTCTCATTGAACCCAATGCACTCTCTGCTGTCAGTTTGTTTGATTTCAAAACAGTACGAAGTGTTGAGATTTGGTCTCGTTTTGTGGACAGAAGACTTCTCAACTTCATATTCTGCATTTCGGTTTCATTCTCAACTCCACTCGCCATGATAGCTTGATTGAATGCTTGTTCTGTGGACCTTTTCATTGCTTGTAACATCTTATTCAATGATTCCATTGTTTCAGCAATCGAACTTCCTTCTGAAAAGAAGAAATTAATTTAAATTTGAATCCCAAACTTCGAATCGAACCAGAAAGAATCCTCTGTCTCATATCGTTGTCCGAAAGAACATCTCGAATCTTGACACTCGTCAATTTCTTCTCAAGTTCCTTCACAAAACTTGGTGCAACAACCAAACGATCAGAGTTCAATGGGATTCTTCTGGATGCATTCACATCTGTTTCTGTTCCACTTTCCATTCCTTCCTCTGCCAATGAGACACGTGGCACGTCTTCTGCGTTCTCAAGAGCCAATTGACGAAGTTTTTTGACAATCTGGAGATTCATTCGGTAGGAATTTAAAAAAAATCATCAAAAAAAGTTTACCTCTTGAACATTCTTATCAATCGGAACACCTTGATTCTGTGATGTTTGACGACATATCGTGAACAGTTGATCGGCGACTTCAATCATTGCATCCTGGAATTACCTTTTTATGGAACCGTTTTTCGAATGTCAACTCACTTTAGCAGCAGCACACTGAGCATTTTTCTCTCCAGCAAGCAACATAAGTATTCTTAAATCAGCCTTATAAGCTCCAGATCTTCTCTCTTCTCCTTCTTTCTCTTGTCGATCTGTTTCTTTTGCCATATTTTGTATTTTGTCAAGAATTACATCTTTCTGTTGACGAGCATGCATGTAGTCGAGGTCAGCTGGAAAATGATGGATTTTGGATTGAAACAGTACAAAATGATTACCTGTAGGCCGATGAATATTCAGTAAATCTCCGACAGTAGTCACAAATTCAATGAATAATTTCTCTTTGGACTTCATTTCCTCTTGTAATCCTTCATGAGCAGCTTCCAATTCTCTCACTTTTACATCACTGGATCCTTGTAATTCACTGAATAAATCACTGGCCCCTGGTTGCGGTGCTGGAAGTTCTCCGTTCTAAAAATAAGAATGAATGAAATGAGTTCAAAATCAGATAATAAACCTCTCCGAATCGTTCCAATCCCAAGAGCATATCATTCAAACTGCTAATATGTTCCTGGTTTTTCATCTGTTCCAATTCTCTTTTCATCGCCAATCGTTGATCTCTTTCTTGTTGTGCTGTTTGTAGAGCTTCTTCTAACTGAAAACTTATTTCAGTTTTTGAATTCTTTTTTTAAAAATGAAAGAAAAGACTGGGAGGTCTGGTAATAGCAATAGTTGTACCTAGTTTTTTGCCAGTTACAATTTCGAATGACCCAATAAAATTTATGGTCTGCCAACTACACGAATAGTAGAAAATTTAGGTTTCCTATTCAAAACCTTACCTGTTTTTCAGCGATAACTCTCAATACTTCACTCTCTTCATTCGTCATTTTCAGATCAATAATTTGTTCTTCCAGTCGATTTATATCAATTTTAATAGACTCATAATCCACTTGACTTCCTCTTAAATTGGCAACAGTCTTCTGTAATCCAATGTTCTCTTCTTCTAATTCTGAATATTCTGCCATCAATCTCTGCTCTCTTTCTTTTGTTTCCTTTAATTCATGTCTCAATTTCCGCCGTTCATCTTCTAAAGCTGCTCCAGAATCGATTTCTTTCGAATGTTTCTTTTCGATTCTATCCAATTCCTCCTTTTTCTCTGCTAATTCTAGTTCTTTTTTCTTCAGTTCAGCTTCTAATTTAGCAATTCTTTGTAGGTATTCTTCCTCTTTTGCTGAACTTTCTTCCAGAAGTGATTCTTCATTTTCCAATTCACTTCGAGTCGAACGTTGGTGTTGGGAACGGTATTCAGCAAGGGTCTGGAAATCAGTATGGATGAGTTTTGAGGATAATTCGATTTAAAACTCACCTGATTCGATTTCTCAACTTCAGATTTCAATAAATCGATATCAGATTGCATTTCGACCATTCTCTTCTCCAGATCCTCTTTTTCCCGTAAAAGATCTAAACCCGCTTGGGCAGCTCTATGAAGATCTTCTTGAATCTGCTCATATCTTTTTAGAAGTTCATCATGTTCATGACGAACTTTTTCAAGTTCTTCTTCAGCCATTTTGGCTTCTGAAAATAAATTTAGATTATCAAAGATTCTCAGAGTTTTAGACAAGAGAACAAAGAAAAGGGAAAAGTAAGGATTGAGTGGGCGTGGCTTAATTCAAATGAATCGAGAGTCGGGTGTCAGTGTAGTAGGTTCGATTCCCCCAAACAGCGGTGGGAGGTGAATTTGCGTTTTGAGAAGAAAAAGAGAGTGTCAAAACTAATTGTATATTCATAAGGTTTTTGGGTTTTCGCTTCCAAAAACTTGGAAATAGTGTGGATTTTTGAGAGAGTTTAGAGAAAAGAGGTAACACTAGTTCCAGAGTAGAATTATGAAATGAAAAATGGACAAGAGAAGAAAGAAAAAGAGTTGAAAAAGAGAGAATGGAACAAAAAACAAATAGAGTGAGAGGGCAACAAAAAAGAGTGTTGGCTGACCTGACACAAATATTGAGTGCTGTTTCGTTTTTTCGTTCACTTCGGCAGCCAAAATCGACACGACGGAGGCGAGGAGACTGCTGTTCTAATGCCTCTCCGCAGCATACCGTTTTAGAGACTGATTAGGGTGGAGGAGAGAGCATCGAAGAAGAATGCCCGGAAATATTATGAGTCAACGAGTTTTTTGGTTTGTGGAAATACCGTTTTTTGAATGGGAACAATAGATTTTGAAAAAGTGAAAAGGAACCGGAAAACCAGAGTGAGCAAGAAGGTGTTATTAAAATGAACGTACAGTTTGGAGGTATGGAAGAATTTTAAAAATTGATTAGGGTAGTTCCTGGTGTACTTTTCTACAGAAACCTAGAAATCATTTAAGAATGATTTTTTTAAAGCCAACTGAAAATTTTAATGTAGGAGCAGCTCATTTGACCAACATTATCTTCCTCAACGGTAAAAAATATTGAATTCGAAACGGTAATTTTTGGTACTAAAATTATTCTTGCACAATAAACGAAAATAACTATCCTGAAGGTTTTGAGCACAACAGAGCTTCAAATTTGTAAGGACTTGGATACAGTAATTTGGATCTGATCTCGAAAAGCAAAGTTCCTGGAATTTTTCTAACGGGCTCTCAAAATCCGTTGAAAATTAATTTTGAAAGCCAACTGAATTTGCTTTTGTGGCAGACAGAAAATAACAACACCGAAGTAAATTTCCGAAAGTTTCAGAAAAATAAGTTGAACTTGAAAGGGTAATTTTTGAAGAAAAAAATCAAGAAAATGATTGTTGGAATTACAATTTTACTTTCAAGTTTGAAGAAAAGATCTCTTGGATACTGTGATTCCGAAAATCTAGAAACTCTGAATTCAAAAGCAAGATTCCTGAAGCAGGAATATCTGAATCTATATTGTAAGCCACAAAACACCTCCAGAACCTAAAATTCTAAATCCCAAAACTACAACTTGAACGGTTTCCAATCAAAGTAATTTAAAAAATATTTATTGACAGTGCCTCCCTCTATTAGTCATCCAGTCTAGATCCTATTTTTGTAATCCTATGATGAAATCCAATCGTTTATTTTAGCAAAAAAAAAAGAAACCTTCCGTAAAACATTATGAAAATTGTTGGATACAAGGGGAAAAAAGAGAGAAATGCAATTTGAAACCAGTTGAATCGAGAGCCTTGGAAACGAGAAAAAAAGAGATTTTTCCTTCTCTCTGTTCACTCTTTTTCACTTTTGCTCTCTAACTCTCGATCTCTTCCATATCTCTCATTCAAACTAACACCCCCTTTTTCCACTTCTTCTTCTAAACGACCGCCCCGCTGTCCAGCGTGTCTGGCTTCTCCCAAAGAGCATAACTCGGGAAAAAGAGCACGAGTGTTGTGGCCTCTCTTTGATGTATGCACCATCTCACGCTATCACTTCCACAAATATACAAATTTTGGAGAAAAGAAAAAGAGTCAATGGGAAAGACGGGAACTGACAAAACGAGTGACGGATTGGGTGAAGAAGGATGGATTTGTTTTGAGACGTTGTTAGGTTACGGTAGGGAGGAACTGCTGGAAATCCAAATTATGAACTTCTTCAGAATTTGTAGATCAAGGGATGACTCATTATATTTTTATTAGAAGAACTTGGTTTTATCAGTGTGGTAAAGAAAAATAGAAAACCTTTAATAAAGCGGCACCCAAATTTTTTGTTTTCTGTTACTAGTTTGAGTGCCAGCAAGTTTTTTTTTCACTGCCATGTTTTAGAAGAAATTCTAAAGCGTCTTCACTTTACTGCCTGATTCCAAATCGTGATTATCAGTAACATTTTGATCTTCTTCTTTTTCAAAAAGTGTATAAAATCGTTACCTATAAATGATTCATCACCCTAGATATTGTCGAAATGATCATCGTCCTTGATGTGAATTCGTGAATGAAAAAAGTAAAAAAGGAGGAGTCGTTTCTTTGAAATGACCTCCTCCTCCTCTTTATTCCTTTCTTCCCGATTGGAGGTAAATGATGGGGTTTTGAGAAATTCAAGTTTTCATTTCAACGGATTTCTTGTCACTACAGCTGGACCTTCTATTTTTTCTTGACCATATGCGTGGTTTTGTAGTGTTTGTACACAAATCCATATGGATGATGATTGTTGTGAGGGAGGGAAGAAGAAGATACAGGAAGAGAGAGAGAGAGAGAGAGAGAGAGAGAGAGAGAGAGAGAATATGCACCAACCGTCTGTCAACAATAAACGACGGGAATCCCATTGTGTGTGCCCTGTTCTGTTCTGAACGGACACACGCAATAAGGGAAAGAAGAAGCAATAGATAGAGAAGAGCAAACTGGACGAAAAGAGTAGGAGGGGTCTCTTCTGACGGAAAATTTGGAGAAAGAGGTGACGATATCAAAAGGGAGAGACTGTTTTGACACTGGGAACCCAAATTGTACGTTGATAGATAAGTCCTGATTTGGTTTTTTCTAGAAAAGTTGGAAAGTGGTTGAAGATTGGATGCATAGTGAATCAGAAAAACACGATTATTTTGGTTTTACATCTAGTTAAAATGAACTTCATCGAAGTTTTTTATGAAGTTGATTATTTTGTGACGTACAGATGATCATGAGCAAATGGAGCTACCGTAATACCTGGTACCGATGGACTGGACGCTCATAGACCCCTTTTTTACGGTGAGAGTATATTTCATCAGGATTATGGTACTCCCTTTTCTTATAATCTATTGCAAGTTCATAGATTTCAATGTATTCTCTCATTCAAATCAACATTATTAATTCAAAAACTTTTTTTTTCAAAACAGAACAGTGTTACTTTTGGTTTCTCCATCAAAAAACAGGGTACCAATTGATGGAACCGTGTCGAGTCTACCGTGAATAATATGATTAACCTGAAAACGTCTTCGAGGACTAATTCAATTTTGAAATGCCAGGTGTCATCCATTCTACATCGAAAGAGAAGTTTTTTTTAGAAACTGTCAATTGGATTTCGAAATTTCGAGAAATACAAAAATCACAAACTGAGAAAGAAAAAAATAGGATGGAGGGAGGAGGAATTGCGGTGGCAAGTCAAGAACGAAGGAAACCTTCCGGACGGAACTGAAGCGGCGGTAAAAGAGAAGGGGAGTTGAAGGGATCGGAATGAAAATAGTATACAAATCAATGAGACTTAGACAGTATTGGACGGGAAGTAGAGAGGGAGACCCTTCTGTCGTCCACTTCTCCATCTCTCTTTACTCTCCCTGATTTCCAATTTCTCTGTATATTATCTCTGAATCTCTTCATCTCGAATTCTCTTTTCACTTCGTTTTTATATTTTACAAAACGACCGGCGACCGATCGGGGCGCTCGCTTTTCTTCTCTCTCTCTCTCTTATTTTCCAACACAATCCGTCAGATTGTCTAAGTTTCTTTGATTTATGCAGTCTATAAATGGAGATGGTATAGGTGTATAGTTATGTGTACATGTATGTATAATGAGGGAGAAAACTTTGAAAAGAGAGAGAGAAAGAGAAATGGAGGATCAACAGAACTGAATATGGCAGTACAGTTGGAAAAAACAGGGAAGACTTCATGGGTATAAATGGACTATCGTGGAACTGGAAAACAACAAAAAATAACAGGGTGAAATGTTTGGTACACTAAAATCCGAATACAACATTATAAGAAACCATGCAAAAACAATAAAATAGATGGTACCATGTTGAGATGACCTTTGAAGGATAAAAACAATACGATACGATACTTGAAGACTATTCAATGCAACACTCCAGTGTCATATATCGTTCAATGGTTCGTATCGGATTACTGTAAAAAGTGGGGTGGCATTTCGGAAGGGTTTTTTGAAAAAATAAACCAATTCGCTAATGACTCTGTCTTTTTCAATTACAGAAACATAGAAACTACCGTACTCCAACTGAAATCTTCAACAGTAAAGTTGAGAATCATTAGACATTTTTGAATGTACTGATTACTGTAGATACAATAGACAACACAAAAACATTTATGTGAAAATTCATATCAGGATTTCAGAGCTTTAGAAAACTCAAAACGTCGAATAACCACCGTGAACGATTGAACCCCTGAAACACGTGGAATCCACTTGTCTGAACTTTTCCCCACTCTCAGAAAACATTCCCGATCAATCAAACGATCTCAAAGATGGTAAGCTTCCGAACACTCATCCAGTCAATCATCTCCATTCTATCCAGCTCAAAAACCATGTGCTCATTGGTTTCTTTGTGATAATCTTCTTCACTAAATCCTTCGTATTTTCTGCACCTGTCACAATGACAATCGAATTCCATAGAAACGACGGAGAATGTGGGAAATACATCAAAAGAGGAATGGACTTTCTGGAAATCAAATATGCCCGTCTACTCCAATATATTGGAGGAAAAGAAGATAACATTCAGCAAGTGAGTTTTCACTTTCAGAGACTAAAAGAGAAAGCTGTTAATGTTTTTGAAGATTGCTGGAAATGTAGTTTGTCGTCCGGTGAAATTTGAAGGAGTCAAAATGGATTTCAAATGTGATGGTCAAAAGGTAATTAGTCAATCAAATGGATAAGGATTACTGTATCTGTTGGATCTCATGATTTCAGGGAACCGAAAAGATGAAATATAATTTAATTCTGGCAGTAACGGCGAAAAAACAAATGTTATCCGGACAAATCAACTATCGTTACAATGACACATCGATGGGTTTATTCAAGAATAAATATCTTGATGTGGACAAATTGGATTCCGAAGTCTTCCAACCGGATCAACATATTTCAATCAAAAGAATCGATATTCGTGGATTGAAATCCGTGAATTTGTGAGTTTTCTGAACTTATTTCTTCTGTAATTCTAACTGTTTACAGAAAAATGGACTTTGGTGATTGTCAGGGTGAATATCCGAAACGATTGATTGCTGATCATGGAATTTACATGTCTTCCGCACGCAGCGGAATACCATATTGGTGGACTCGTGCCTACTTTGATCCGGTTCAAATGGGCGAAGCGATGGGATGGTGGGATAAACTAAAGAACTGACATTTTCATTCCGATAAAACCAAATATTGGGATCATTGAATAAATTAATAAATCACAGATTTCGGGGCAAAATCAGACTACAAATATGCGGAGAGTAAATGGTATAGGTAATACTTTGAATAGAGAATGCACTTTCAAAGACATGGAAAATTGACATAAAATCTCAAATGGCATCTGTTGGTGGTTGAGGAAGAACCATATTGTAGAAATGATCGGTACTCCAGAAGCTAGCTGGTTTCCAGGCACACCATCCTTTCGATGTAATTGTTTTAATGTCTTCTGATCCAGTGAAGTGAGGATCCAAGATCAGGAATCTGGAATTAACTTTTTTTATAAAGAAAGTGATAAGTAGTACTGACTTTGACTCTCCGGTGTTCTCATTGAAATCAACTCCTAGAATTGTGTGTGCGAGCATATTTCCTCCAATCATGACCGGTGTTCCAGCTGTCTCAAAATGACGAGCAAGCTCTCGAACTCTCTCCACCACTTCTGCTCCAGAGTTGGTGGTAATGAAACGGCATTCAATTTCTATGAAACAATGTTTTGTTTACTAAATTATTTTTTTTGAAAACTCACTGAGCAATTCATTGAGAACATAATTGATTTCAGTGCTGCCAATCCATTGTCGTGATCCAACAAACTTCTGCTCTTTATCACCAATTGTAACCAGAGTCTGAATAATACTTTTTGAAATTACATTCAAACTTGAGATGTTTTCACCTGTTGAATATCTCGATGACTTGGCACTGATTTCTCAGTGTATCCATTCAAAATGAACCAACTCCAAATCGTTTGGAAACTACGGTAGGCGCAACCCCAACCGCTGTCATCAATGCCATCTTGCATATAGTGATGATAGTTGTATGGTCCGTTGACAGTAGTCACCACACCAATTGGTTGGTCTTAAATAAGAAATGTATCTTTAGAAACCAACATGATTATAACAAACAATTAGAAATGGCCAGATGAGGCTCTCGAAGAAGTTTCTTATTCGTCAAGCGTACGCTATCCGAGTGGAGCGGCAAGGATTGTGACAAACGGAGACATGGTTTTCCAGATGCTAAATTGAAAAGTCTATGGAGACGAACACGATACGACTTCTGTTCATTCTCAGTCCATTTCGTTGGAAGTTGAAGATGAAGAAGAGATACCCATCCCGGTGGAAGATAAGTGGCAGATGTTGTGGTGGTGACACCCCGCTGAAACAAATCAGTTGCAGATATTCTATTAAACTATAGGTGATCTCACTCCAGCTCTAATTCCATTAACAGTAACCATCATTGTGTTGTTGGCTCTTCTGTTGAATGCCTCACGAGCTCTCGTGTACAGATCGAATGAGGAGTCGCCGAAGAATGCTGGGAAAACTACCTCTCCAATAGTGACAAGTCGGGTGAAGTGTTTGTTATCTGTAATCATTGCTTCAATAGAAAACTCCTAGGTAAGCTCACCTTTGGTAACTTTAACAGTTGGCACCAACTTCTGATCTTCAGTGTCATTGGAAGTGTCACGGGTGAGAGATTGCATAGCAGTGAATTGAATGACATCCTAGAATATAAAAACATATATTTTTAATTTCTACCGAAATGCTCACTTTGAATGGCACGGCTCCCTTGGAAAACTTGTCGAGATACTTCTGTGTGGCAGTCTCTTTTTTATGTTCACGAATAACCAGTCCGTGTTCGGCATTTACATGAGTGAAACGAAATGAGGCCATTGAGAGACGTTCAGCTGCTGACTTCACGTCTTCCTGCTCTCTTCCAGCACGAAGTGACCACTCGTATCCAACCTATGAAGTCAAAACTTATTCTTTATGATTTGTCAGATAAACTTACTTTACTAACACAACTAGCTCCCTCCATCAGAACATGTTCATTGTTGAACATAACGTTCATGTCCAGGAATTCACTAATACTGCGACTTTCAAGCATTCTATGGGTCAGCTGAAGAGTAAATAGACCATTTCCAATGAGATTCGATTGACCGTCAATGGTCAAGTTTCCAACAAGTTCGATGTCTGTCAAAAATTTTCTTTCTCTTTTGGGAGTTTAGATTTGAATTTATACCAGCGGATAATGAGCTTTCCAAGAATTGCAGATTAGACTCTGTGAGATCTTCGGCATATGCAAAAATGACATGAATAACCTGAAAAGAGTGGAAAGATTGAATCATCGATGCTCTGAAAAGTTGTAAACCTGTTTTCGAGCTTTCCGTCCGAACACAAGTCCTCCGATAGTGGTGTTAGCTTCGGCATTTTGAGATTTAGGGAATGACCGAAGATTGGAATAATTCTAAAGCAGAAAACAATTATCCAGATGTTTTGAAGTTTTTTCAAATGCTATTTTACCTGGAACATAGCTTGAGTGTCGATGGTCCATGATTCTTTAACCGGTGGAGGAGGCGCAGCCATCTGTTTGGAGCCGATTAGAGATATGGTTTGAGAATTGGTCATCTTGAAACACCTTCCAGAAACAAGTCTCTCTCTAAGATAGAAAATTATTGGAGTTCACCTCAATTTGAAAAAAAAAAACAAAAGAAAGTTTAGAGATAAATGTGTCATTTATACGACCAGCGGGCTGATTATATCAATTCTATTTAAAATAGGGACATAATAAAAAAAGAGAATAACTTATGTTTACAAGAAAGTTAGGGGTTAACAGAAATATGGTCGACCGACGGAAGCAGGAGTAAAACGAGGCTAATAAATAAAATTTGATTTGGCCATTAGTTATTATGGAATACTGTAAAGAAGGATAAAAATGGTAAAAGTGGCTGAAGCCCAGAACCTCAGAAAACTTTTTCGGGTTTTCAGTCACATCTAAACCCTATTATAGCGTGATCACATTGAATTAGAAAAAAGACATCAACAGAGGAGCCAAAAATTGGAATTATGAAGAAGAATGAGCGTTGTAGTGGCGTCGATCAATGCACAGCTCTGAAATGAATAAATATATAACGTGTTTTCATAGGAGGGCGCTGGTTACCATAGGTAACCGATGGGTGCGCGTGAAGCTGCTCGAGCAGGTGATATCAAAACAAGAAGCGAGAATTGAATAGCACAATTTCTATACGAAAAGGAGGGAGGGGAGGTTTTTATCATATAAAGCTCACTAAAAACTTTTTTTTTTAAATCTTCAATAATCGACGTCAAAAATAATTATCACAAAAAACTGTTGAATATTGAACTACCTACCAGCGAGACTCGATGAAGGTGCTGACGCGATTGAAAATGGCACGTCCTCCACGATATGCGAGATATCCCAAAGAACCCCAAACGACAATACGAACAGTTGTTGCGAACACCTGAAAACATAAATAGCGTGATACTGAAATCTGGAAGGAATACTACAAACCTTTGTTCCAACACTTGGAGGTGGGACGACCATTAATGGATCGAAATCAATGGTGGTATTCCACTTGTTGACGATTCCTGGAGTGTGACCAATTCCGACTACCGAAACAATAGTCAAAGGTTGGAATGGTTGACCAGTGGTTCCACGAAGCCATTGAGCACGTTTCTCGATTGCGTTCCGGAGAACCAGCATATGGAGTGCGTGCGTCATATAAGCATCACGCTCCTCAACAAAGATCTGGGAGAGCTGTGGGAAGTCATCTGCCATTTCTGCGAGAAGCTGTTCGAGTAGGTCGCGCTGTTTGCATCGTTCAACCTGAAAATAAGAAGCTGATAGGTGTTTTGAAATGATACAAAGTTCAATATTTTATGCACAAACCTCTTCAGCAGTGATTTTCTCGCGATGAGAGAATGCGACGTGGAAGAAGAATCTTATCTTCTGCCAGATAGAAAGTGATGCGAGAGCTCGTTGGAGAGTAACTTGGATCGGGCGGTCACCAAGTACGACACGACAGTTCTGGAATAAACTTTCGAGGCATTAGTGACTGTTGGAATTAACTTTTGCTTAGATTGAGATTGAAATCCAGTTCAAAACAAATATCTTACCTCAGTAGCAACTGCAGCGCGATGAGCAGCACGGAATTCTCCTCCTGGTGCCATGGAAAGTTCACGAGTAACATGTGCCGACATTGAAAGCAGAAGCACATGAAGAATCCCTTGAATTGCTCCGTTCTAAACAGTTCGGTGTTGAAATGGTTTATCTTATTAATACTTTGTTTACCTGTTTCATTGTCTGGATAATTTTTTGTGAGTTCAAATCACGGGCCTCACTCAAAAGTCTTGCCTCATCCATTGATATGATGGAAATTCGAGAGGGACACAATTCGAGCATAACGAAATCTGGTTGAACAGCACGGATGGTGTTTGTGACATCCTCTTGAGATTCTTTGGAGAAATGAGCAGTCCCAACTAGATAAATCTTTGATCCTTCAATAGCTGCTTTCCAGTCTGCATCAGTGTCCCGAAGAACTGGATTACGCGGTGGGATCGGCAGATGTGTTGGCCAATTCAAAACAGTAACTGAAAGTAGCTAAGTTGTACCTAATTATGAGATTGTTATAGTTTGAAAACGTACCTGTGTGAGGGTTAGGAGCGAAATTCGGATCTCTCTTTCTGCCGAAGTGATAGCCTCCACAAACCGGATTATTCACAACCGATCCATCTTCAGTAGCTTCTGGTGCCTGTTCCATTTCGTAGTCCAAATCCGTATCTTCTCCAACATGCTCATCGAAATTGGAGGTTGAATCAGCCAAGGAAATTATGGACTGCTCGGCAGTCTCACTAGCACCTCCTGCCACTGAAAACTGGCTCAATTTGCTTACAATTATTAATAAATTATTTATTTTTCTATAAACAAAAACCTACATCCTTTCTTAGAATTGATTGTCAAAGAACGCATGCGGAAAAGATCCTCTTCAGTCAGTTGGTCTTCTGACGGAGGTGGTACGTCGTTCGGATCTGGGAATTCGGTCCCGTCTGGGTTTAAGTTGGACGACGAGTCCGACATCTGGAAAAATGTATATGTCTGAATTTAAAAATTAATTGGCAGCGAAGTGTAGTAAAATAACTTTGTTCAAAACAAAGTTTTAAGCCGTGAAAAACTCCACATTTCCATTTTTAGCAGAAAAATTTTCACCAAAAGTACCGTGAAGCGCGCTTGCATATGTCTGCGTCTCTTCTATTCACCTCGTCTCTCGATATAAACCCTGCCGCATTTGAGAAATGCAACCCTGGCACGGTTTCATATTCGCGTAAATCTACCCAACTTTTTTCAGCCATTTTTCAGCTTTTTTCTTTCTTGCTTTCCCATCAATCTTCAGTTCACATATACGTGAAAAAAAATGCGAAAAATTTGATGCGTTATCTGCTCTACTACTTTGTTGATACTTACAAGAAAACACTCTCTACACTAGCTTTTAGGATTTCGTTATTTTATGATTTCTTCGAATTGCAGAAATGACTACGGGAAATTTACAAGTAGCCATTTATGGTTTCACAACACAAATCAGGAATTATGAACAGGCTGGAATATATTATGAGGTAAGTTCGCCATGCTCTTTAAATTAAATGCGGTTGAATTTTCAGACCCGTTTGATTCGTGATAAGCTTACTCTCGGTCACTGTACTCTTCCAATCTATAAAAATACTCCAGTTGCTAAGCCTATTTCTGAGCATGAAAGAAAGAAGTCGTCGGAAGAACCTGTTGAATTGAGAAAAGAATTATTTGATCTTGACAATGAAAAATATGAAAAGTATCTCATGAAATTGGACCCAAATGATTGCAAAAACCAGGATCACTACAAGGTTTTGGGACTTTCTAAACTCAGGTGGCAGGCTACTACTGACGAAATTCGTTATTGCTGTAAGTACAACACTCGCTGCAAGCATCAAAAATATCATTCCAGACCGCCAGAAAGTTTTGAAACACCACCCCGACAAGAAGAAGCATCGTGGAATTGTTATGGAAAAAGAAGAATATTTCACGTGTATCACAAAAGCTTATGAACAAATAGGAATGTCAGATGCTAAACGACAAGCTTTCGATTCTGTCGATCACAAATTCAACGATGCAATCCCTAATGACAAGTCCATCAATCACGAAAACTTCTTCAATGAACTTGGCCCGATTTTCCAACTTAACTCCAGATGGTCCAGTATAAAGCCAGTGCCAGAACTAGGAAAGACAGATGCTACTCGTGAAGATGTTGAAAACTTTTATGATTTTTGGTTTAATTTCCAATCATGGCGCGAGTTTTCTTATTTAGATGAAGAAGATAAAGAACGAGGAGAAGATAGATATGAAAGACGTGAAATGGAAAAGCAGAATAAGGCAGAAAGAGAACGACGTAGGAAAGAAGAAGCAAAGAGAATCAGAAAATTGGTTGATATGGCCTATGCTAAAGATCCTAGAATCATAAAATTCAAGAAGGAGCAGCAAGCTGTACGTTTCACTTCTAAATTTTTAGTTCAAGGGTTAATTGTTTCAGAAAAAAGATAGAATCAAGGAGGATCGGCAGCGAGCGGCTCGCGAGAAGCAGGAAGCTATTGAACGTGAGAAGCGTGAGAAGGAAGAGGCTGAAGCAAAACTGAAAGAAGAAGCAGAACGGAAGGCTAAAGAAGAGAAGGTTTGTAGAGAACTGATTTGTTTGAAAATTGAGAGAATAATTGATTTATAGGATAAGGAAAAGAAAGAACGTGATATTGCTAAGAAGGCGATGGCTCAACAACGTAAACGCCTGAAGAAACTCGCAGAAGAAGCCGGTTATTGGACAGAAAATCCACGTGACAAATTGACAGAAATGGAAAGAGTTGAACGTATTTGTATTGGATTCACAATTGACCAACTTCGGGAGCTATGCGAGAAAGTAGAAACTTTGTCTGTTGCCGAGGATATTCAGAAGTCTTTAACAGACGCAGAGCGGTTGAAAAAAGAAGCAGCTGGAGTAAAAGTAACATCAGAAGAAAAAAATAAAGAAAATGAAAAACAAGTAGAAAAGGAGACATGGACAAGTGAAGAAATCCAACTCTTAGTCAAAGTAAGTTAATTTTCGTATTTCTTCATACAAATGCTTTATTAATTTAGGCTTCTAACACATTCCCACCAGGAACAGTTGAAAGATGGGTTCAGATTGCCGACTTTATCAATGAACATCGTAAAGATTCAGCTGGTTTGCCGCCAAAAACTGAGAAGCAAGTCATCAAACAATGCAAAGCAGTTCAAACGATGAATGTAAAATTACCTGCCACCACTCAAAACCAACTTGGAACAGCCCTGCCGGATGAAGACGTTTGGTCAGCAACAGAACAAAAAACGTTGGAAGAAGCGATTAAAACACATCCAGCAAGTGATCCAGAGCGGTGGGAAAAGATCTCAACAGCTGTGGGTACTAAGACTAAAAAAGCGTGTATTCGTCGATTCAAATATCTCGTTCAAATGGTTAAAAACAAAAAGTAATTAGTTTAAACCATCATTAGTAATAACATTTTTCTTTCTTCACCTTTTTTTTCAAATATCATTTTGGTTTTCTTATTCTACAATTCAAGACCTTTATTTTGTTTTCTTCGAATATTTCAATTCAAAAGCCTTACTTGTTTGTTTTTACACATTTTGTCCAACTCCAGTTTAGTAGTACTATGTACTTTTTTTTTTGAATTTTTCTCTGTCTCGCTGCATACCCATGCAGTGTGCTCAATATTCATTTCTCAGTTAAGAATGTTTGTTGAACGGTGTCATTTCGTCATAAATTTTTTAGAAAAGTATTCATATTTTTTATATAGGCAAGTAAAATGAGGGACTAAAAAAATTAACAATGATGACGGTGATGATGATGATATCCATCCATGTAAATCACTTCAGGTTGAGTGTAGATGACAGGTGTAGCAGTTGGATATACAATCGGTTGAATGCTTGGGTAAAGTGGTTGCACCATTGGTTGCATGACTGGTTGAGCCATTGGCTGAACAACTGGAACAATTTGTGGTGGAGGTACCATGACTGGTGGAGGAGGTTGAGCAACAACAATTGGTGTTGGTGCAACAGCAACTGGCACCACGACTTCAGTACCTGAAAATCATCCAATATTTGGAATGTATTTGAATTTTGAACCGACCTCCGCCGTTATGATGTTTGAAGTTTTCGAAGTGAATTTTACCGACACGAAGGTCTCCTCGAATTGTCATCGCCACAATCTTCTTTGGACACTTGTGATGGTGATAATGCCCAATATGATGCCCGTCTACGTGAATCTAGAAACAAAAGACGTTCTGAAATTTCAGAGTTCAAAGTAGATCACTCTACCGAATATTTCTTGTGCTCATTGTGAATCTTCATGCAGAATGGTCTTCCAAATTGAATATTGTTATGATGATGTTCTTCTCGATGCCATCTCCCTCGTTCCAAATGATTGAACACAATTACATTCTGTCCATAAGAACCCATTCGAACAGAAATATGAAGAGCAACTCCATTTTTAGTTGTTAGTTCTACAGTGAATCCACTGAAATCGATACATTGAGTGCTTACTGATCTTCGAAACAAGAAACAAACCCTTGTGGTCCTGGGAATACTTCTCCATGAATTTCAATAGAAGCATGAGTTTTCATTCCCTCGTAAATGGGAGTTGACAATGGGATTGGCTAGAAATACATTTCATTTTCATTGTTCAAACAGAACGAAAAACTTACTGGATTCTCAATAATATGAACCATTTTTTTAGTAGATTTTGGTTAGTAGAATACAAGAGTGAATTCGAAATTCGAAACGAAATATGAAGGAAAAAGGCTTTTATGACAGTTCGTTATCTATTCAGTTTCGAAAGAAATGTGGAAGTTTAAAAACGATAAGAGAAAAAAGTGACGACGATTTAATGTGAATCACCGTCCGATAAAAAGAAAAACCAAACGATGTTTGCTTAAAAAGGCAAGGTCAGTATTTTCAGGCGCACCTCGAACTCAACTGACGTAGTGGAACGAAATTTAATACCGGATTCTGAAGGGGGTCTTTTCTTTTGAAAATGTTGTCTTATTATGAACACATGGATAATGTCACACTTTATTTCATGCTACAAATTCAAAACAAAGTGACAAATGATTATGTTCAATGAATTAATGTAGTTAAAACACATAGTTCGTGAGATATCACATTTCGTTGCATAATTTAAAGATCCATTGTAGCGAGCGAAGTCATGACTGGGTGAAGCCATTTGTCGTCTTCATCGAAAACAGTTCCTTCTGGATCGATCGGGACTCCGGCGAATTCAGCGAACGTTTTGATATCCGCTTTGTTCAGTTTCTGCGCAATGACGAGTGCCATGCATTCCATGAAATCATTGCATTCGAAAAAGACAGCGAGTTCAATGATATTTTTAAGTTCAGCAAGTGACTTCTTGCTTGCTTCTGGGAAGTAATCAATTTCCTTCTCTTCGTCAACATTTTTTCCAGTCTTATTCTTCTTCTCGAGAAGTGCCGAATCTCCTGGATACACGTATTTGCGGAGATGCTCGAACACGAATTCAGCAGCTTCTTTTGGGAATGGAATGACTGATGGATAAGAGATCTTCACATCGTTTTTCTCCCACTCATCGTTCTGAAAATAATTGAATTTTTGTTTAGGAAATAATATCCGCGGACATATCCGTTATCACGGTAACTTTTTCACTACAAGTTTGAAACACAGGAAGCTTGAGGAAGCTGTGTCTTGAAATTTCATCAGAACCTATTCTCATACGTTATTAGCAATGATCAAAAACTAGAGATTTATGGAAGGAATTTTGATAAAATTTCGTTTCAAACGAGATAGAGTTTCTCCAAAACTCTCTGTTTTTCAAACTTTTATTGGAAAAATCGCCGTTGTTATTGTAAGAAATACTGTTGAGAAAACATACATGAGTCTCCATAGATCTCACTAGAACTGGCATTTTCTTTATGAGATCCAAATCGCGAAGAACGACTTTTTGATCGTCGAGAAGAATAAGTTCTACTTCGCAGATTGGCATTTTGTCTTCTGAATGAAAGATTTTAGAATGGAAAGCGAAGAATACGATGAGCAAGACAACACAAGAAATATATCAATTGTTGCAAAATGTTGCGTAATACTTTCGCAAAATTTCAGTTTTTTAATCAAAATAATTAGAACAGTTAATACATGTTCAATTAAAAGGCAAAAGGAGAAAATCACTTGGAATTGGGAATTAAAAATTCATATTCGCAAACATCAAAGTTGGCTGACGCGCACTTGGGCACTAGTGAGAACCGATGGCTAGACGAAGAGACGTAGAGAAAACAGAGACTACGATCAAACGAGAGAAGACGTATTTGAAACGAGAGAATAGAATGAATACAAAAAATACAATTGTTTTTCTCGTCGCATAAGAGGGCAGGTATTATGCATCTTATTTGGAGCATTTGCAGACTAATCAAAACCAATGATTCTGCTTAGTGAAAAAGTCACATTTCGAAAAATGGAAAAAACTCTTTATTCGGGTGTTTTGTAATTCTGATAATACAAATATGGTTTCGTTGAGATCTCTCATTGGTTGTTGGTCAATTTCTGAGTTGGAGCAGCAGAAGGTGTTTGTTGTCCCTGAAGAGAGAAACATTTATGAATTGCTACAGTAATCTCTTCCCAATTACCTTATTAGATCCCCATCCATAGTAGGCAGTTGGATAAGCAGCAGCTCCATAAGCATAAGAAAATGGATAGGCAGCAACTGGAGAAGAGGCATAATAATAAGGAGATGCAACAACTTCTGGAGTGTATACAACTTGGGATGAAGAAATACAGAAAAGAGCAACAGCCAAAACAATCAAAGACTTTTGGAACATTTTTAGACTTTTTGAGAGACTCGGAAGTGATTTGAATGGAGGAAACTTTCGACTTTTATACCCGAATCTTTTATTTGCATAGACTTTTTCCAAGTTCAAACTGTTTTCTTTGCTCTCGACACTTTTTTTTTTCGAGTTTCTTTGCTCTCGACACCTTTTCGGCATGGATTAAAAAGATGCCACGTCGAAGTTTGCTCAAATTCTATTTTCAGTTTACGAGAAGTCAATAATGAAAACTGATTATAGACATTGATAAAACCTATTTTTGCCTTGAATTTCATTATGCAAGATCAGTATCAAAAGTTTGTAAGGTACTGTAGTTCGCTCAGACAAATATTGGAGTACGCAACAATTGAAACAAATAGAACACCCTATAACTGGTTAGTTATCTTTAGCAAGTTCCGCAGAATTTTTTATCTGTGCAAAAAGAGAAAGAGCACACAATGAAACACCTAT
>GL380496.1:0-15076 GCA_000143925.2 Caenorhabditis brenneri
CAGAATGGTGTATGTTTCGCTGTTCAATCGAACATACACACAAATGAACGTTCATATTTCGCGCACATTGCGCAGCAGATGGCTGTCAGCATCGGGGTTGGGTGCAATTAACCTTCCTTATTTCCCGCACTTCTGTTTTTGCTCTCGTACATGATAGCCAAAAAGTGAAATAGAATTGACAAGTTGCATTGTATAATCGTGAATGAAATGTGCAATAAATAAAATCAATTTTTTCAAAAAAAAAACTTTTTTCGCGCGCAAATTTTCAAAAATTCAAACAAGTGCTGGCCCTCCTGGCGAGAGAGTACACTAAAAAGAGAGGGTGGGAGAGAGTACAGAGAGAAAAAAGTGAGAGAGTACAGAGAGTGAAGAGAGTGGTTAGAGAAAAGGGGGTCCCGTCACGAAAATTTTCAAAAATTCAAATTCAAACATGGTCCCTGATGAGAGAGTACACTAAAAATAGAGAGTGCGCAGAGAAACGAGAGAAAAAGTGAGAGAGTACACTAAAAAGAGAGAGTGCAGAGAGTGGTTAGACAAAAGGGGGCCCCGTGCCATAATTGGGCTGCCTCCCCCTTTGGGGAGAAATTTCCTTCCTATGGGTAAAATTCCCTTCCCAACACTACTCGCGGCCGGCCGCGGCCTGGCTTTTAGGATAAAATCCTTTTAAACTTTTAGGATAAAATCCTTTTTTTTCTTTTAGGATAAAATCCTTTTAAAAGGATAAAATCCTTTAAACTTTTAGGATAAAATCCTTTAAAAAAAAGTGAAATTCAAGTAGCCTAAGCTTAGAACCATTAGTTGTAGACGGCCAATTGTGTTCTATGGTTAACAGATTTTTGAAAACTGTTTCTATAAACTCATGAATGCGATCGTTCTTTCAATCATTTGATCGTCTATCGGGGTTGATTTGATAATATCTGACAATGGCGATTGACATGTTGAAAAGTTTCGTAAGTTGTCAGGTTAATCAGTTATACAGAGTTATTACTGCAAGTACTACCTGTTGAAGTTCATAAAACAGAAATGTTTTCCTGCTACGTGTATCTCATAAACCGTGCTAAGATTTTCATTTTGACTGCTACGGTTCTCTAAGGTGGATATAAATCTATACCATTTTGTATCCATTTTGTCTCATACCATGGCTGTCGTACGGCCGGCCGCGGCCGGAAAAAAAAGCCGAGGCCGCGGCTTTTCTGAAAAAGCCGCGGCCTCGGCCGGCCGAGGGTCGATGAAGAAATTTTTTTTTCGTGCTACTTTTTAATTTTCTTTGTGAATAGGATTAAAAATATTGAATAAAACGCTTTTTCTCTCTATTCGGTTTGCTAGAGAACATTCAATAACAAAATTAGAGCGAAAAAAAAAGTTTGATTTTTTTTCGAAAAAAATCACTAATTTTTTCATGTTTTTTTTCAAGAAAATATCTACGGCAAATACATCGATTTGTTATTTCTGAAGTGTTTTTCAATCATTACCCATATTTGAATTGAGATTCGAGTGAAAATTCTACATCTTCCAAAAATTTTCGTTGAACCTCGGCCGGCCAAAAGCCGAGGGCCGCGGCCGGCGGAGGCCGCGGCTTTTTCAAAAAGCCGCGGCCTCGGCTTTTTTCAAAAAGCCGAGTCTCGGCCGGCCGAGAAAACCGACAGCTCTGTCTCATACCTAAACCAACAGAAGAAATCCCTGGGGTCTGAAAACTAATTGCTCCAATTTGTTAGTTTTTGGTTGAATATACCCATTACAGCAAATATGTTAGGGTAGCTCAGTGAATACACATATTTGAAACTGTAAACCTAGAAAGTCTTACGAACACCGCAATTTCAGTCGGTTACAGTCTGAGAAACGTTGTTTCCCTATTTCAAGTTTGTTTTATATCATTCGAAGTTCAAAAACATTCTGATGGGAACTTGTTCTGGTTCCCAAATTTAGATTCAGCGGACCAAAATGATCTTTTATAAAGTTCTGATCCATCCATTCTTCAAATCGGAACCAACAGTTTTTAACAAATCAATGGGGTTTGTTTTGTACTCCTATTGTTGACTGTTTCTGTAAACTCATAAAGTTGACATTGAACGTTTTTTAAATAATGTATTCGTGTGTGACAAGTATTCTTGACTTTGAAAAAAAAACCATAGAGTTGTCGAGAAGTCCTTTTGAGAAGTTCCTTAGTCTTAAAACAACTATAATGCTAAGACAATTGTCCTGCTAGTTTTCATAGGGTCATATGACAGAAAATGTTTTCCGCTTCATGGGCTCCATGAGCAATAGTGAAGTTTTTTGTTGACTGGTGTGATTTGAATTTCTTTTACACATTCCATTAGAGTAGTATTCATATACGATATAAGATTTATTATAATCAATTTATGTACCTAACATAAGAAAAGAAACCCCACAGAGACACAGAACTAATTGTTCCAACTCGTGGGTTTTTGGTAATACATAGGAAACAGTGGATATATTTTGAATATTACTAGTGAGAATGTAGCAAAAATTTCAGAGTTGTTCGGTTATCAGATCTGTTTAAAGCTGTAATTCTAAAATTTTGGTTCCACAATATAATTGTGGCTCGGTAATTTTTTTTTCTTTTTCATGATCGTCGTATATTGACTACACATAGAAAATATTTTGATATCATGGCGTTTGTTAGCTTGCTGTTTGATGGTTGAAATGTCCAATGTTCGATTCAGCACCTCACAGTGCTATGAGTTTTGTTGCCTTTTTGTCATAAAAAATCTCGACAGTCAACAAATCTACAGTTTCGACTCCTGCATGTTAATTCTGTGGAAACACACGGTTTTGATCTTGTCACATTTTTGAGAGACTGAAGCTTCAGCATAAAGCTCAAAAGTTGAAATAGACTGTTATTAAGTTGTAACAGCGCTTTCCTTCCTATCTTTTCTCTCAGTTCGTAATAAGCAACTAGGTGTCGAAAATGGCTTTTGAAGCTGCTCCGGTTAGAACTGTCGTGAACAGGTACAAGTTTTGGGTGAAAACTTTTTTCCTGATAACCATGCATAAGCAAACGTACCCCTATAAGCGACTGAACCAGCAAAACAAAACAGCATAGAGAACAAGATATCACCATGTTGAAACGGTATTTTCTTCATGCGGGACTCCTTAATTTAAAAAAAATGGAGGAGATTTGATGTTCCTAATTCTCTAAATAAAACCTATTTGTTTTATGTCCGAACAACTTTTTTGTTTTCTAATGTCTCAAGTTTGTCTTTTAAGGACTTCCTGAATTGAACCATTAGTTATACTATGTTTTTCAAATGTTTCTATAAACCCATATCCTCGATTTTTCATACATATATTTGATCGTTCAGTTATCTTCGAGTGAAACTTGGAAAAATCTATAAAGCCGTTGAGGATTCCCTTTATTTGTTATAAATGCAAATTACCCAGAATTAGTACTACGAAAATTTTCCTGTTAGTTTTGATATAGTTATGCAACAGAAATTTCTCCCCGCTGCATGAAACCCATAAACAATTGCGAGATTTTTCTTCTCAATTCTGCGAGGTGAATATTTCTGTGCATTCCAAAAGAGTAGTATTAACATATGATATAGATTTATTTTGTCGTCAATTTATTGAAAATGAAAAACAAGCAAACAAGCTCGAAAGGTAACATAACATAAACTAATCAACTGATGAACCTTTGGTTACGTATAACAAACTAAAAATTTTGGTTAAAATTTTTATGAATTCAGCAAAGATTCCGAAGTTGTTCGGTTAATATACATATTCGAAACTGCAAATCTAAAATGTCGGAACTAAACTACGGTTTCGGTTCTCTGGAGTATTTTATTTACAATTTCAAAATTTGCATAAGGTCAAATCTGGGGAAATCCTTTGTTTGTCTCATTAATTCGTCAGGGATTTCGCAATTCGGGTTTCTGAAGACTGTAGTAAAGAAGAACTTCTTTGTTTCATGTTTATTATATTTCGATCACAGTATAGAAATACTTCGATGTATTCGTGTGAAAAACTCATTAAGATTCTGTTTCATGGTTGAGATTTCCGAAGCTAGCTTCAACGCCTCACAATCACAATTAAAGTTTTGCTTCCTCAAAAAAAGTCAACATTGAATTACAGTAATCTCCGTAGTAAATGCACACCAGGTACTCTAAGTATATCTCGCTTGTTTTCAGAGTTATGAAACTGATGAAATGTCCAAAATATATATTAATGAACATCTCTTCAGTTCATCACAGTGTGATATCCCAAAAAACAATTGAGCTATACTGCTCCGAACGTATATCATAGGTTTTACCTGTATTTACAGCTTCAATTCTAACAGATCAGTTTTGCGCAAATCATCTTGTTTTAGTGTCCAAGAATTTTCTGTTCAAACACATTTCGCAAACCAAGTTTATCCTAAGTAACTCTGAACTGAGAAATTTTTCACTCTTTTACTGTTTCAAGTTTATCATTTTGGATTTCTCTAAACCCCAAAATTTAGTAGTGCGATTTCAGTCATTTGATTTTGAATATTGCAATCAGGTTCAGGAGCCCCACAGCTTTCGACGGTTCGATGCGGTTCATTGTGAACAGAATATTGAAAAAATGTTTGCCGCTACATGGAACCCATAAACCATAGTATGATTTCTTTGTTGACTGCTGCGATATCAAATACGTTCGTCTTCAAGTCATACACAGCAAAACAAAACGAGAAAAAAACCCCAGGGGTACAAAACTAATTGTTCAAACTCGTGTGTTCTAGACTATTTCCCTGTAACTGGAGCCACTATAGCAGTTGATACTCTATCGAGCGAGTTAATGATGCTGAGATTGTTTACAGTTGAGCGATTATTATACATAGAGTTGTCTGGTTATCAGAAATTTTTGAAACTGTAAATCTAAAATGTCAGAGATACACTGCAATTTCGGCTCGAAAAAGCCTCAACAACCTTTTCCCCTATTTCATAACTATTTTAAGTTCATTGCTTATGGAAAATGATCCGATTACCCATTTGTTTATCCCCACAAAATTTGTTGTTTTCTGTTTCATGGTCGAGATTTTTTCAGTTGATATCAGCGCATCACAATAGTCTTTTTTCTTGAAATTTCTTCAGAAATCTCTCGCGATGCACTTATTGTGAACCTTCCAATCTTTACTATATGGTCAGAGCAGTATATCTCTGCAGTCTCGTGAAATATCAAAAAGTGATCAACTGGTAAAATGTTCAAAACGTATTGATGAAAATTTCTTCAGTTGATCGCTTTTTGATATCTCCGAAGGCCAGATATACTGCTCTAAACTTTTCTCATAGGTTTTAAGGTAGTTTACTGTTTCAGTCATAGCATATTAATTCTAGAGAAATTATCTGTATTGATCTTTGCAGAAGCCCTGTTGCTAGACATTTCAATAATCGAATTCATGCTAATAATCATATAACATTTTTTCTTTTTCCTTGTTTCAAATTTATGATTTTAGGTTCCACCAATTCCTTGATCTATTTCTATCATTGAACAACGCACTAAGATAATTCTGAAAGAAGGCTTTTGAAATATATGCCGAAGCAAACTTTGATTTCGGGAAAAAAGTCTCTAGGAGGATGGTCTGGAAATTACTTTACAAGAGTTATGGGCCACAAACAGATACCAAAAAGAGTTCAATTGTTGAAATGTCAGAAATATATTGAACAACATTTCTTTAGATGATTGCTTTTTGATCTCTCTTAAGGCAATCGAGGTACACTGTTCTGAATCACTGTTATCAACTTTATGGTAATTTATAAAATTTCGATTCTAACAGATGAATACTGGGGACAACTCCTAATTTAGTTCCTCCATCTATGATTCATTTCACAAATCAAAGTTGCCCTAAAAAGCTCTAATTACAAAAACGTTGTCATTTTCCCTGTTTCAAATTCATCGTTTCCTGTTTCGTTAAACCTTAGTGATCTGTTTTTGAATAGGCCGTAGGGTAATTCTGAAATAAGACGTTTTCAATATATGCCGAAACAAAATTCGATTTCGGATAAAGAACCGTCTCTTTAAGATGGTCTGAAAAACACTTTTCAAGAATTTCGGGCCAAAAACAGATACCAAACAGTGTTCAATTCTGGTAATGTTATTTTTCATATGTTTTACAATACTTTACAGTTTCAGTTCTACCAGATCAATTTTCAAGAAATTTCCTGGTTTGATCTTTACGAATCGTTCATTGTTACACATTCCGAAAACCATATATATTTATCCTAAGAAGCTCTAACTACAGCAATGTTTTCCTTTTTTTTCACTGTTTCAAGTTCATCGTTTTTGGCTTCACTGAACCGTAGTGCTTGTTTTGTCGGACGAGTGAAATTCGGATTGTCTGAAAATGACCTGTCAAAGGTTATGGTCCGAAAACAGATACCAAAAAGTGTTCAGTTGTTGAAATCCTTGAAAATTATTAGTAAACATTGCTTTAGCTGATTGCTTTTCGATATCTCTAAAGGCAACTGAGATACATTGCTTTGAACCTTTATCAAATATTTTACAATATTTTACAGTTTCAATTCTAGCAGATCAGTTCTAGAAGAACTCCTCGTTTTGTTCCATGTTCTATGATAATATCCGCAAATCGAAGTTACCCTCAGAAGCTTCAAAAGAAAATTTTTTTCCTGTTTCAAGTTCATAATTTCTACACTTCACTAAACCCTAGTGCTAATTCATGCATCAATTCTCCAATTTTACAGGAAGGCTCATCTGGAATGGAAGTCCGTGGTCTGATGGTCATCAAACAGACCAAAAAAACGCGTGCTCGTCAACGAAAACAGGCAATTTACAACTGGAAAACGATTGGAAGAAAAGTTATTCATACAATTGACAAAGTGGGAACAGAACAAGCCATCCTTCTCCTCCACGGACATGATCGTCTAGATCGTGTCTACGAGGACCATGTTCAACCGGAAAAAGTGCCGAGTAGAGCGAGAACGCCGACTCGTATTGGAACAACACTTCACTCGTCTAAACGTCTCAAAACCACTATGGTGGTTGGCGCGGCGGCCGCCTCGTCGCCTGCGTCTCATGAGGTAAGGAGAGCGTGAGGAGGGGAAGAGAAACAGAGTTCTTGTCTATGCTAGTAACTCTAGTGGAAGACAGCGGCCGGATGGTCTAGGGGTATGATTCTCGCTTCGGGTGCGAGAGGTCCCGGGTTCGACTCCCGGTTCGGCCCAAATCTTTTTGTTTTTTTTCATGTTTTTTCTTCTATGGGATCTGGATAATTTTTTTACTTTTCAGATAAAAACTGATGAGGCTGTCAATAGTATGCTCCTTTCGGCCCCGCCAAGCTTGTCCGGAGAGGCTGCCACAATGGATTGGCAACCGTCTATCACTCCAGTGGAGGAGAGAAGCGAGTCGAAATCGCAGGGAAGATCGGAGACGTCGAGCCCGGTTGTGGTGATCCCGTCGGTTCATAAGATACCGCAGAGGTCAGAGTCACCGGTTAAGCTGCAAACTGAGCATGTAAGTGAAAATAGTTTTATCGAGCCCATTGTAGATGCTCTAGATTTACGAAATTTACTGTATTTAGAAAACAGTAATTTTTTCAGAAAGGAGACTCGAAAATGAAAAAAAAATTAGGTTTCAATATCTTATCAAATTCTTCCAAATTATTATGAATATTGTTTGGACCTCTTTCAACCAATTCTTTTTCCAGAGCCGCACAATCCGTGTCCGTGCCGCCGACAACATTCCCTCCATTGAACTCCCGAATATCCCAGCCAAACCGACCACTTCCACTCCCCCGCACCGTGCAGTATCTCCACGTCTTCGAGCTGATATGTTCAGAAGACACAATCCAAACACGTCGACTTCATTCGATGGGAGTGTTCCACCGTCATCTTCCCAACCTCCTCCACATAATGAGAAGATGGAATGATCTCGACACTTTTTTCTGTCCCCGGAGATGCTTACGGATATACTTTTTTTTTCAGACTATTTTGTTGAAAACTGTCTCTCTTTTCGATTTTTTAACTAATACTAATACATATATTTTGATCTTTTCTTTTCCCTCCACCATGCCCTTCTAATAGAGGCTACACTTATTTTTCCTCACCTTCTCATGTCATCCACTCGTTTTTCTTGAATGAAGAATACATTGAAATTTGAAAACATTAGGTAATAGTCATAAATGTACCAATTCTAAAAACCTTGATGAAAAAAGTGGAGGTGATGAAACAGAAAATATTTTTTTCACCAAAATTTATTGATACCCTCCATCGATTAATTAAAAAAATGTTTCGAAAAGTTCATAAAAATGCATAACTCGTACCGGCTTTTACTGGATATCTGTTGTCTTTTCAGCAATCATAGCAATCATCTGATAAAAAACAAACATTTTTTTGGAAAGTAGGACTTGTTTCATTTCCCAACATCCCAGCCAAACCCACCAGTTCCACTTCGTCAGATCATCCACCTTTTCGATCAGGTATCTTTAAAAAATCATCCATACACGTCTTCTTCATTCGATGGGAGTGTTTCGATGGTAATATTCATGTTCCAATTATCAAACCAATTTTTTACAGGTCTTATAGCAAGAATTTCTCCAGTTGGACAGAACGGTTACCTAAAAAATACCGTTAATTTATGTTTCAAGAAGTTTATGTTTTCATTGTCAGGAAAACTTCTTCAATTAAATATCCCTCTGATTTTTCTTTTCCACTGACTCAGTCTGTATTTTATAGCCTTTTGTAGCTTATTGCATTCTCATCTCACGCAACCTGTTTCTCTTCTGTATATAAGCACCTTGAGAGCTTTCTCTGGGTGTGTGTTCAATGAACGATGTAATCTTCACAATTCTTTCCAGTTGGACGGAACGGTTACCTGAAGTATATCGTAAATTTATGTTTCAAGAATTTTGTATTTTTATGTTCAGAAAAACTTATTCAATCACCATTTTTTCAGATGATAGACAGTGAAGCTTCTTTGCTAACTGCTTAGAAACAAGAAAAAAAGAGAGAAAAACAAGGGAAGAGTTATTGAAACTTTTTTTGTCAAACATGTTAGATTTGAGATCTGGTAAATTCGCTGCTTGCCCAGATCTTTTAATACAGTCGCATTGTTTCATGATTCATGGTAAAAACAAATAATGAATTAATGAAACACAAAATTTTGTGTTTCAAAGAGTTTAAATGTACGGATGTAGATTGATGACGGGGATTTTCCAATTACAAATGAAGATTAGGAGCTTTTTTGCCAATTTTTTTCAAAGAAAAAGGGGAAGAATCATTTTCGAAATCAACCAAATGCTCTTTAGTCACACGGATATTCTTCCTGGCATGACATCATTTCACATACCACATGTAACTGCTTATTTTTGTAACATGAAATTTTGATTGGTAGACCGTTGTGAGTCCGAAAAACAAAAAATACAGGAATAATTATTAAGAACTAAAGACTGTTTCACATATCACATAAATTTATTGTGACAATGCAAACGTGATCATGAGACAGATGATGATGTTGTCCCCTTGAAAACCCTTGAAATAAAAAATAATGTTTCAGAATATAAGAACGTGGAAAATTGAAACTTTTTCATTTTGGAATTCATTTCGGAAAATTTGCGAAATTCCGACATTTTATTTTTACGTCGTTTTGGTAATCTTCAGTCCGACTAAATTCTGCCAAAAATAAATAAAATAATTACGTAAAGGGTAGAAATAAATAAAGTACGTGGCCTGCGGAACGACTTTTGGCAGGAATTGAGTCGGACTGAAAATTACCGAAGGGACGTAAAAATAAAATGGCGGAATTTCGAGAATTTTTCCGGAATGAATTCCAAAATGAAAAAGTTTCAATTTTCCACGTTCTTATATTGACAATTTTTTCAGAAAAATTTTTCATCTGTTCGTTCATAGACCGTCTATTTTGAAAACTGATTTATTCATTGAGTTCAAATTCAACTGCATTCACAAGATGATTTGGATCGCACTACGGAACATTGTAATTGTACTAGCATCTTAATTTCGTTATTAACGTTTTTTTTTCTTTATTACTGTTTCACTCCTTGCTGATCCTTCCGTGTCAATAAATGTGTACAATAACAGTGTGTTAGCAAACAAAACAAATGAAAAATAAAGAGGGATCACGAAAAAGCTTCCATCTAATTTTGGTAGAACCAGGATGGAAGCTGAAACATAATCAGTTTCTCAAATTTGGTGATATCAACAAAAGCATATCCATTCTAGTTTGTCATCTTCTTCCCCTCCCATGTGTCCTTTGTCCTCCATTTTCTCTCTCCGTTTTTTTCTTCATTATTCTTGTTTCCTCCGGTTGCCAAAATGGATTAACAACCGTCTATTACATTAGTGGATTGGAATCACAGGGGAAATCGGCGGCGTCTAGTCCGATTGTTGTGATCCAATCGGTTCATAAGAAACCGCAGCTGGCCGGAGACACCGGTTGAGCTGCAAACGGAACATGTAAGTTAAAGTAGATTCATAAACATTGTAGATTTTTTTAAATTACAAAATTTACCGTATTCAGAAAACAATTCCTTTTCTAAAAAGGTACTAAGAAAGCAAAAAAGGTTCTTCCAGTTTATTCTATATGGGAATTCTCAGACTGGATGAGGTGCAAACTGAGCATATACGCGGTTAAAAAAAGTCGCTCAAATTTGTAAATTAGGTTTTCTTTGCGATACGAAATTAGTGGAACAAAATAAATATGAACAGTATTTTTTTCCAGAAAGGTACTTCGAAAACAAAAACAATAAGGTTTCAATAATATCTCTCTGACCTGGAAAGTTTTTGAACTAAAGTTTTTCTGATTCTTTTTTCTTTTCATAGAGTACCATCAGGGCTACAAAGAAATACCAATTTGACCACCGAAAAAGTCCTTCAAGCCCAGTTACAGAGGAGAAACTGTGGTCCATCAAGAAAAAATTGCCAAAAATGTTCAAAAATAGAGCACGTTCTTACGGCTCACAAGCAGTGTGTACTCTCGGGAGCATCGTTCCCGGGAATCCCGGTAATTTCCCGTTTTTCAAATTCCCGGGAATCCCGGGAACACGAGAACGGGAATTTTTCACTCCCGGGATTCCCGAGGGTTCATTCCCGGGAATCCCGTGAGGACTGAGACTCAGTTTTGGCCCGCATCGGTCTTTTCGGCCCCGTTCAGCTCGATTTGGCCTGATTCGGCCTGTTTGGACTAAAAAGGCCTGCATCGGCCCAAATCAGCTTGTTTGGTTTAAACAGGCCGAATTCGGACCTTTTGGACTGAAAAGGCCTGAATCGGCCCTAATCGACCTGTTTGGAGTAAAAAGGACTGAATCGGCCCAAATCAGCCTGTTCGGTGTAAAAAAGCCTGAATCGGCCTGTTTGGCATATTTCCGTAAATTTTTACGTGTATCTGGTCATACAGACCGGTTCGAACCGATTTAGACCTATTCAGGCTAATTCAGGCCTAACAGACCGATTCGGTCCAATTCAGGCCCATTTAGACTAAGCCGGCCGATTTGGGCCGATTCAGACCTTTTCAGATCAAACAGGCCGATTCGGGCCCTATTAAGCCTGTTTAGGCCAAACAAGCCAATTCGGGCCGATTCAGGCCTGTTTCTACCAGACAGGCCGATTTTGGGCTGATTTAGGCCTAGTTACCTGTCTTTGAAAAGTTCAGTCTTCACGGGATTCCCGGGATTCCCGTTCCCGTCCCGGGATTCCAGTTCCCGTCCCGGGAATCCCGGGACGGGAACGGGAAAATTTTCCCGGGAGTACACATTGCTCACAAATGACAGGGTTGTCCAATTGCGCGATTGTGTGTTTTCGCCTCCAGATTGAGTTTCCCTGAAGTGAGACCCTCAATCTGGATGTCGCGAAAACGCACCATCCTCTCAACACTCACATTTTTCAACTACTCCTGCAAGTCCTTGATTGTGTCCTCCGAGGTTGTTTGGATGAGGTGTCCGTCCAGTTGTACCCGAAATTTATAGCATTGGGTTTGAATGTGCTGAACACATTGCCGGCTCCGAACAGAAATGTCCGGGTGATTCGGGATTACCTCCCCACATGTCGAACATTTTTGTTTGGAACCGTCATTGTGTTCAGTTTGGAACTTGTAGATGTCGAGCGGCGAGCGGCTGTCCATTGTTGCGCGAAACTTATCTGAAAAAAATTGTATTAGGTTATGAGAAAACGAGAGAAAAAAAATGGAAAAGAAAGGAAAAAAAGAAAAAAAACAGATCGATCGATGGTCATACGGTATGAGAGGACCGACCACCGTCGTCTGTTTGCAAGAGTAAAAGAAAGAATGACTGGTTGGAGGGGCCTCATACATGAGTGACCTACATATAGATGACCAGCCCCCTTTTACAGCCCTTTCTTTCTGCGTCTCTTCATAGGTCACCCTCTTCCTCTTGGGAAAAACCGTCTGAATGGAGACCACTCTTTGCGTGCGTACAAAAACAATAGCCATCTGGTTCATTTCAAGTATATTCATTCGAATTTCAAGAGTTTTTTGTACATGTTCTAAAAGAAAAAGTTATTGAAATTTAAAACAAACCTTCTGTTACCAAACCCAGGATGGGATATTTTCAATGAATGTCTTGGTCGTGGCTTTCGCTTGGGAAAGGCGCAGACTTAGAAAAAAAATCTGTAAACCTTTGAGTGAAAAACATTCTGAATTTAACTAATTAATTGTATTTAAAAAAATTAGAAAATTCATTCCAATCAAATAAGCGCATTTTAGTTTTCCAACAGAACTTTTCAACAATCGGGTCAACATCCTAATCAGTCCATTAAAAAACAAGGAGATATTTTCAGTTAGTGATGAAACATCTAAATAAAATCGAGAAAGTTCGATTTTCTATGTTGTTTCTAGTTTTCCAGTTTCATCACCAAGATTTACATGTATCGCTTTTTCGAAAATTGATATCATACTTCGGTGGTAAATTCTTCTTCGAAACCTTTAACAACGAAAAACTTGAAAAACCCACAAAAGAAGAAATCATTGAAATTAATCCCACTTGCTTTCTTATTTCACTGTTTCGCGAACTGAATTTCGGAAGCTCCAATTGAAAACTTTACTATCTCGTTTAATATATCTTCTCGCTACCTAACATTCCTCTTCCGCCATTTGTACAGATTTTTCCACTACTAACAGTTCCATTTTGAAAAATGTGTGGAAAATACTCCGGACTCTTCAAGATTTAGGCACTTTTTTTCAGATTTTCGAGAGAATTTTTCATTCCCAGAATATAAGTTTAAAATCAGTGGAGGGTACTTTCACCCATCATTATATTCAGAAACTGCCGTTCACATCTTTTCAGTGAAACATTCGAAACTTTTCGTTCTCCCAATGTTTCCATTTTTGTAAGGTTAACTCCAGTAGAGACCAACAAGATGCGATTTTTATTTTTTGGAATTGCATTCTGAACAAAAACAGTTATCGTTGAAATCTTCGAATCAAATTCAAACTTGAAAGATCTTTAATATTTTTAATTATCCTTTCTTTTTTTCTGTTTTATCCTAGCATTTGTTCTTCATGAGCAAGAACATATTGGTATGACGGTAACCATCTATTTCAGATAACCTACAAGATTTGTAGTTTTGGTACCAACGTTTATCCCTCCACTACTGTTTCACTATTGGCTTATAATTAAATGTCAATATACATGTGCAATTTGTGAGACTTTGACGATTTCAACGATAAAAGAAACAACGAATCAAGAAGATCATGAAACGGCGTCATTCTCATTCAGGAGAAATCATTGGAACTTTTGGAAAATAAACAGTTTCTCATTGTTGGTGAAGACAAAAACACAGTATCGATATAAATGTTTTTGGCATACGTTTTCTATTACGGTTTCAGCAATGTTTGAAGTGGAACAAATTTTTTATATAAGAGCTCCCTGTTGTTCATTCTTTCAAAACATTTCTCGCGTTATTGCAAGCCTGCAATTTCAGCTTTTGAAATATACCATTTAACTTTGCAGTTTCATGATTGTCACTTATCAAGTGCATGAAAATGCTAGATCAATATGTTCTTGAGCATGGAAAGAAACGGGAGATCGGAGACGTCTAGTCCGATTGTGGTGTTCCCACCGTTTCATAAGATACCGGAGAGGTCAGTATCACGACAAACCAATTGGGACATTGGTTTATCCTATGCTTCTTAGAACTACAGCCTTTACTATAACTAGGGAACGGTAACTTTTTACAGAAAAAAGTCACGAAAAAAAAGGTATCAGTATCTTCTCAAGTTTTTCCGATCATTCTTCATTTAATTGATACAGTGCCATCTCTTCAAACGAACTCTATTTTTCTAGAGCCGCACCATTCGTGTCCATGCCGCCGACAACTTTCTCTCTCTATTCAACTCCCGAATCTACCAGCCAAACCGATCACTTCCACGCCTTCACAGTAGTCTGCCACCGTCATCATCTCAACCTCCTCCACATAATGAGAAAATGGAATGATTTCGACCACTTTTTTTCTGTCCCCGGAGACGGATATTTGTTTTTCTTTTTCGACTATTTCGTTGAAAACTCTCTCTTTTTGATCTTCTTACTAATACTAATGCATATATTTTGATCTCTCCCTTCTTCTCCACCATGCTCTTCTAATAGAGGCCATACTCATTTTTCCTCACCTTCTCATGTCATCCACCCGTTTTTCTGGAAAGAAGAATACATTGAACTTGGAAAATATCAACTGACACATAAGCCTGCGTTGCACTGTTCTATGAAACTTGTTGCAGCAAAAGTAAAAGTGGTGGGACTGGAAAATGCACAAGAAATCCCAATTTTGCAATATCTATTTACCTGATACAGTAGCGGAAAATGGTGAGGGTACCTCCGGTTCCTCGTTTCTAACTTGGCTGAACCAAATCCGATTGATCTGAGAATTGACAGGGGTAGTATTGATACGGTTAGAATAAAAACTGTTAGTTATTTGGAGCATGAATTTATCTAGGTCAGCCACAATTTTCAGTTGACTTATAACTTTCAAAGAGACGAAAAAATTATTTCTCTCAGTGGGAATATTTTTTGATGCCTTTGTCATCAAAATGTTGCTTGGGGTACAATTAAAAAGTTCACGTCGTTTGGAGCCGTGAAAAAAACGGGCGCGCGAGTTATGGTCCTATAAGTCAGATA
>GL380496.1:15175-31900 GCA_000143925.2 Caenorhabditis brenneri
TTTTTGGGGCTCACCTTTTCTGAAGGCGTTTTTATCCTATATTGAGAGTTGAGGTTGACAGCGGCAAATTTGGGACACTTGATCCCTGGAAAAGGCCAGGCAAAAAAAGCTCCACCAATTTTCGGGAAAAAAGTCCCGGAAGGCCCCCAGAAGCTCCAAGATTGCAAATGGAGTTCTCTCAGGGACAGGCCCAAGGAAAGGAGACGCATTTTTTTCCGGGACCACGGGATGGGACCTCCATTGGCCCCCAAGCCGCGATTCTATGACAATGGCATCGAATAAGAGTCTCCGGGAGGGAAACAATTGAATAGTCTCTTCCAAAGTTGTAAGTCGACCGATAATCGGGAAGGACCTAGATAAATTCATGCTCCAAATAACTAACAGTTTTTATTCTAACCGTATCAATACTACCCCTGTCAATTCTCAGATCAATCGGATTTGGTTCAGCCAAGTTAGAAACGAGGAACCGGAGGTACCCTCACCATTTTCCGCTACTGTATATAAAAAAATGAATGTTTCAAAAAGTTTACAAAAAAACTAATGAAGCGAGCCTGTAATTATTTTAATTTTGTGTCAGTTGATAGTGCCTAGATAGTGTCAGTTGATACTTAAAAGTCTTCAGCGGTTCCTTCCGCCTTTGAAATTGGAAAAAAAAAACTCAAGAAATAATATCAACAACCTGCTTTGAGTGGATTTCTAAAAACAAGAAAAAATCAGAAAATTTGGAATTATATCGTTTACAAAAACGTCTTTACTTCATTTTAACTGCTTTCACCTCATTCCATTACGATTAATTCAACTTTTTGTGTTACTTATCTTCAGACTATTCATGTTTCGACGGAGTATGGTTTAACCACTTTTTATAACAGCAATTTCTCACCTATGAAATGTAATTTTCAAAAATAAAGGACGATAGTCTTTTCTGTATCTAGTTGTTGAGAAAAAGCGAAACTTGCAAAAACTAATGGCTTACAATCTGTATTTCGAACTTTCAATAAAAAGTCTTTAATCGTCTTTATATAGAAGGGTTGAAGAACTCTGTGGTAACCTCAACCAAATGTTACGAATCGCAAGACTACTGACACCATGAATAAGAGAAAACATTAAATACCTCTTTAAAACCGAAATTTTTTGAGGGAAGCTGTATGACACTTTTTGAAATGTGCAATTAACAATGGAAACTCGATTTTTTGAAAACCATTTGAAATGTGGAATGAATTTTCAGAGTTGGTTTTTCAAATAGAGACTATCGAGTGACATTTTTGAAAATGAAACGAAACAATTCTCTAAAAATCAATGTTCCAAACAGTTTTGTCTAATGAATGACTTTCTGAAACTTGTTTAATGTTCATGTTTCGAGACATTTGTTTATTCATTTTCAAAAACTACCTTCAATAGCCATCTTATGAACATCGTGACTCATCATTGATAGGTTTCGATTCTCCGTTCAACTAGACAGTTGCTTCAATTTATTTATGCAACAATGAAAATTTCCTTTGAAGAAAATAGAAAATCATGTTTCGTAACCTTTTTAATTTCGAATTCATTTGAAATTGCTGGTCGACAAACCAAAAATGTGTCTGAACTCTTGCGAAACATCCTGAACTTGTCTGTCCTAATTGTGACATATTTTTCATGATTCAATTGAAAATCTGGTTAGCTGAAACCATGAAATCTTTTTTTTTTCAAAAAAATATTGTTCATAGTTTTGTAACGATTGAATCACAAAATAACCTTGTATGCATTGTCTTCGTTCGAATATCATTGTTATTTTGAAAAGTGCTTTGCAAACTTGTTATAACAGTAATTTTTCTTTAACTAGAAAAACGATTTTTTCATAATTTCCATAAAACACGCATGTGGGACATTCGTATTGTATTGTGTTGTTAAATTTCAAAACTAGTGTTTCACAACAGTTGTATTTCTTTCGCTAGAAACATCCTTGATACTTCAATTCTTTGGACTCCCTGATTGAAATATCATTTTAGAATCTCATGCAAATTCTTCGTTAATCAGAAAACTGACGGCAAGAAAACATAGGACATATTAGATAACTCTATGGAACTGAAACTTTTATCAAGGAAACGACTTGAAGTTTTTGAATTGTTCATGTTTCAAGACCATGTAAAAACGATGTAAATCGATTTTTTTTTGGTTGGTTCTCATTGATTAATTGAGCATCGAGCGTTTGAAAACATTGAAGTAATGGTTTGAAATCGAACTGTCAGAGGATCGTCACCCATTTTTTAGTGCTTCAAATTCTTTTGATTTTTAACTTCATAGTTTGCATTTTGTTAGAGCGGCCATAAATACTAGTGTTATTTTCTGTTGCGCTTCCCCTCTGACATAATTTTCCCGCAATTGAACTCCATTGCATCCCATCCGAACCGACCACTACCACTCCTCCACACCGTGCAGTGTTCCCACGTCTCCGAGCTGGTGTGCTCAGAAGACATCATTCAAACACGTCGACTTTGTTCGATAGAAGTGTGATTGTTTTTTCTGTTCTTCACAGTTTCTAACGTTTCACCTTCTCATGTCAACTCCGTTTTTCTTGAACAGAGAATGAGAAACGCGCACTGTTCTGTAAAACTAAAACTAGAAAAAATAAAAGTGGTCAAACAGCAAATATTTGTTCACTGAAATTCTTGAAAACCGTCTCTCGGCAATTTCGAACAAAAATTGCATGTTTCGAGAAGTTTATATGAATTGCCTAATGTAAGGTTTCTGATCCAGTTTCAGAATCAGAAAAATCACTCGAGAATTTAAATTTTACTAATTTGTGATGATTCCCAAATTAAGACGAATTCAGTGAGGCTGAAAATATATATATATATATAGTTTATAAATGAGTTTTGACAAAAGCCGTTGCATAAAAACCAAAAACTATTTTTAAATGATAGCAGTTCTCCGTGGAGGCTGAAAAAAAGTTTACCGTTTCCCTCCGCTTTCAACTGCAAATCACATTCATCACTTCTAGTTACACAGCGATGCAAACAGAGAAAGAAAACGATATTAATCATTTTTCATACTCATTTCAAGTCATCATCGGAATAACAACTCAGTTTTCATTTATTTTTGTCGCAAGTTTTTTCACTTCACTGCTGTTCAGAATTTTCAGTTTCTATATAGTTGCTAGGGAAGAAGCGGATTTCTCATCGATAGAATGGGCGCTCTTTTTGCTCTCCCTAAAGATGAAGTCTTCAATTTCCAGCCTGAGCTCAATGCTTCCGAAGATTTCTGTTTCTAAAACCCCATTTGCAAAACTAAGAAAATACAATTTCAATTGAAACTAGTTCGTTTACAGAATTAGTTTTTCAAGAAAACCCGTTTCACATAATACACAAATTGTCATTTAGAAAATTTAGATGATCCTACGAGAAGGTTTCACTGAACTTCCACTGTTGTCCACTGCCTTGAAGTACAAATGAATTTATCATTCCGTTAATGTTTTACGGTTAAATGCAGCATCTAACATAAGTCTTGAAACCTTTACCAGTTTGTTGGAGACTATACCGAAAATGGTTTTTCCATGTTTTAAAAAGATTGAATAATCATAGCTTTTGGAACGTCATTTGCTAAGTTTTTGTAACAGAAATGTTTCTCTAATTTCAGAAACAATGTTCACCGTTCCTTATCATTGTTAAAGGAAATGTGATACGCGGAACTGGTACTCATTTGAAATGAATTAAACTTTCAAAAAAATAAATTCATGTTTCAAAACAGTCTTATTTCCTCTTTTTATAAAGTTTGCTAGATTTGATCCTTAATTGTCTGACCGAAACATTCATGATGACCTCGTTCTAGTGTTTCGAAATCAGTAGTATTATTAACAAGAAATCTTGTGAGAACATGATAACTCTTCAAAACCGCAAATTTTGTCAGCCAAGCCTATTAAAGTTTTTGAAATTTCTCATGTTTCGACTCCATGTGAACTTTATGTTGGCAGTTTCAATTTCTTTTCTTAGATGGATTGAAAAATTCGAAAAACTTTAATAATAAAAAATGACCAAATGATTTTCCATATAACCGGAATAATTGCCGTAGTTATCTAATAAATTACGGCTCTAAACAGTTTCAAATTTTATCTTCGTTGAATTTCTTCACTATCAGTGTTGATTATAGTTCTATCATTCGAACATTTCCGGTGTTGTTCTCATTTTTCCACTCTTAACTTTTAATTTCTAGACCTCCCCGCCAAACCAATCACTTCCACTTCTCAAAATCGTGCAGTGTCTCCAGAAGACATTATCCAAACGCTTCAAATTCATTTGATGGAAGTATGCCGGCAAAAATCATGCTCCACTATCTTATAATGAGAAAATAGGATAACTAGGAGTGGTGGAACTTTCATTTATTGTTTTAACTGTTCCTACACACTGATTTGTGCAACCGAAAACGCTTACAGATGATTATTACTTGAAAATTGTTTGAAAAAGTATTATTTGTTTAATCTTCGTATCACACTTATCTCCGCATCATTTTTCGCTTTTTTCAAATCAAAGTACACCTTAGCTCTTCCTACCCTGGTCTTATGTTTTCAACTCTTGTCCCCTTTTCACAATATAAATAAGTATTCACAACAAAGTTTCGTCCAATCTAATTTCTTATTCATGAAATCTATGCCTAGAGATTTCCGGAAAACGCACATTTTTTGTCAAAGTAAGTTTCTCCTATTATCGCAAGATTGAATCTTCCCGCTCTCAAAAAGGTCGAATAGAAATAGTATTTGTCGGAAGAAAATGAGTCTCCGGTTCAAGCAGAACAAAGATTCCAATCTTTCTTTCATCTTTTTAGGATAAAAGGGCGTGTTTTGTTGGATAGAAAATCCTGGAATTATGTAGTTTTTGGGGCTTGTTCTGTTTTTGGGTTAATTGGAATGTTTTTTTAAAATCAAATTTTGGAATTGATGAGACGATAAGGTGGAAAATGAAAAAAAATGTTCTATAGGCATGGAAATGGAAATCTTGAAATTGAAATCTCATTTTTGATGCCATACTCGGAAATTATCCTAAACTTTTCCCAAGTTTGTTTAGACAGACTGCACTTTTTCGCTATCTATTTTTTGCATGTTGTTTCCGAAGTTTTCAATGTTTCACCCTCCCAGTATGTAGGTATACAATTTTTCTGATATACTTATTTTCGATTCCATATTCTTTCTGTAATCAATAAAGCTGAAGTTGATGCTGACTTTGGTTTTGGCTTTCTCTCATTTCATATTCTCCAATCTTAATCCATTATCTCGGCGGTATACTTCTCTTTCTGTGCTTCTTTATTCTTTTTTTTTCCTCCAACTGTAAGAATTCACGGTTTCACTATTGATTGATACATACACTTCGCATGATTCTAATTGATGTACTTATTCCCAAAAAATTATTTCCCACGTGTTTATCTCTTTACTAGTGCGACTCTATTCTTCGCATAACTGCGAAACAGGCATTCTTGAAAAAAAAACCGACATTTCTCAAGTTTGAGTCATACCTTCTGAAGTTCCGTAAGAAGACCCCAAAATTATCTTGTTTCAACGAAGTTAGGTTTAGAGTGTCATCTGAGGCCGTATTCATGAACATTTTCAGAATGTAAGTGCAGTGTTAAATTTTCACGTGAAAATGAAATTAACACTGCATTTACATTCTGAAAATGTTCATGAATATCACCTCAGAATGGAAAGATTTCAAGATTTCAAGATTCTTCACGATTCTTCATGGAAGCCAATGAAAGATTATTTTCGAATGAGCAGGAATGATATTTTGAGTAGTTAGAACAGTAGATTTTGGAGCTTTTGTGAACAATATAGTTTGAATTACTCTGTTTCATATCTGACATTTGTTGTATTTGATCCACTTGGTTTTGTTGACCCCGCGATAATATCCATGTAAATAGTTTTAGAAAGTTTCCAGTTCTATTACCATAATCTAGAGTGTGTGTAATTACTTCTTTCATTGAGATCATGTGTCCTTACACTTTTTATTTAATTTTTGAGATAGTTCAGTTTTGAAGAATTTTTTTGGGGGTATCCAAACTCGATGGCAATTTCACATTCTTTGAATTTTTTATGGTTTTCAAGAAATCATAATAAATAAGTTCATTAAGCGGTTTCGATCTATATCTTTGTTGTATGATAGCCAGGGAAAACATCTTTAAAACATATCACACCCATAATGAGCCATAACAGTTTTGCTCATGAAAACCATTTTTAGCGGTGTTCAATGAAGGACTCAAAAATGTTTCACGATGTTTTTTTTCCCAATTTTACATTACTGCTTTGTTTTCGATGACAGTTTCAAAGCAGTTATTTGAAAACGAAAAAATAATCTCTTTTCATTTTTAGCAAATAACCAGTCGGTGGGGCCGCCTAACGGCGGCTCACCTCCTTTCCTTCGTCGCTGCGCTCCTCAATGGCTCGCGGCTTCGCCGCTCGCTCCCCATTCCCAAAACTGATTGAATCCTTTCAAAATTTCAAATTTTTGGGCGGAGTGCTGAGATGCTGATATGTTGAAAATGCTTCCATGAAACCAATTCTTTCTGAAGCTTTTGATTTCGGAACTTTTTTGCCTTTTTTCATGTTGCTTCAAAAAAGTTTGGTTTCAGTTCCCATGGAAATGGTTTCCGAAAAATTTCTGTTTCCGTTTTGAGCGGAAATTTTTTTTAGCGTTCCGTGCAACAGAGAAGAAACTTAAGCAAATTCAACGGAAAAATTTTTCTATTAAAAAATTAATTTTTCGCAGTGTAAAATGTAGTGAATAGGATATAGCATCCTCCTCTGATGAAATAGGCAAAAATTCCTTTTTTGGTCAGCTTTAACCTTTTCTCATTTTTTGGTCTGCTTGGGCCAGTTCGATCTGCTGGGCCCGATTTCCTGGTTGGTCTGGTTAGTCATAATTCTGCCTTTTAGGTTGTGTTATACTCACTTCTTTTTGGTTTGCTCACACTCGCTTCGTGAAATTTGGTCTTAGTACGCCCATTTCAGCGTTTTTAGTCAAATTTCAAAGTTATGTTGTAACTAAAAAAAATATTGACCGCACCTGAAAACCGAACCCCATTTCAGCGCTGTAAATAATTGAGAGACTTACAAACAACAAACCAACAGAGAAGGCGTTTTAGAATAATGAGATAATGACGAAAATATTAATTCAAACTTCGAATGTGTAATGATTTCAATTGTGACAGTTCACGTTGATAGCAGTGTTCCTCCCTCCAAGAAACATTCCGTGAGCCCTATCTAAGCACAGGGTTCCCAGGAGCTCAAAATTAAAAATGAAAAAGACGGGCATAAAGTTCAAATCGAGCTCTTTCGATATGTGAAAACCCGGTGCAAATCGGACAAAAACTGAGAGAGCTAGGCTCGGCGCCGGACTCACATAAGGACATACAGTACCGTGCAAAAATATACGAACACTTCCGTTTTTCAGTTGATTTTTGCCGATTTAGGCTGACTTTGAGCATGCGCCACCCAGTCGAAATTTTTCATACGGCTCTAAAAATTTTTGGGCGTATCTAGCATAGCTCGAACTTCATTTTTGTCGTTGACAACTTTTGTGTGAGACCACTCTATCGAGAGTTAGAGCTCGTTCCATGAAGGACCCTTGAAATTATCGAAATTTCTATAGAAAACATGCGGTTTCGGAGGTAGCTGTTTTGGATGAGCTATATCTGCCGTGAAAGTGGCGGTACAAAAAAGTTGTCAACTACAAAAGTGAAGATCTAGCTATGCTTGATACGCCCAAAAAATTTTAGAACCGTAGAAAAATTTTTGACCGTGTGGCGCATGCTCAAAGTCAGCTAAAATCAACTGAAAACAGGGGGTGTTCGTATATTATTGCAACGTACTGTACACACAGAAAAGGTGTTTTAGAATAATAAGATGACCACTCCTAAACCTACAACAAAAGCTTCAAAACACTCTGTTTCGTAATCAGTATTTTTTTAACCTATGAAGAACCATAACAATTACTCCAGTTCTTCTAGATCATCTCTTATTTCACTGCTTCGTGAACTCTGTTTTTTATAAGGAATAATAATAAGCGATAAAATCTTCAAATCACATTCAAACATGAATTCTTCAATAATCTCAAAAAACCGCTAATTTTTTTTTGTTCCGATCTTAGCATTTGTTCTTTAAGAACAAGCGCGTTCTGATAGTTGATAACTTTTTTACTATCGTACTAGCTTTCCAACTTCGTTGCCTAAGCTGTTTATCGTTACCACTGTTTCATTCTTAGCGTATGATTGAGTGCTGATAATGTCTGCAATGTATCTATCATTTTTAAAATGAGAAGGTCGTAAAACAACCTGAAAGACCAAGAAAACCATCACTCTCATTTGTGCAAAAGCAGCCTGAAATTCAGAAAAAAAAACTGTTTCTCAAAATTGTTAAAGCCAAAAGCATATCCAGTTGAACTCAATGGGTTGACGTGCTTTTCAGTTTCAGCAACGTTCGAACTGAAGCTCTTTTCTAAATGAGAGCTTGTAGTTTATTTTCTTTGAAAAACATAGTTTTGAGATATCAAAAAAAAAAAGAAATCTTGTTTCTGAAATAACTCGTTTAATTTCACTGTTTCATGATTGGGACTTATCTAGTCCAAGAAAATGTTACATCAATTTCCTTAGTGAGTGTATGGCTACATCGAATAAAATCCAGAAAATTTGTGACCATGAGGTTTTGTTTCTCAAAAAACTGTGGATGTACAAATATGAAATTGTAAGGGGAAAATTCTTTAGCGAATAGTATATGTATGTTCGAAAACGATAGATTCATCAAAGTGGAAAAAAACAGTTTTAATTAAAGGTAGTTCAGATTCAGTAATTTTTTTTCTAAAATTTTCATATTTCTTGCTCAATCTCCCTAGCCCTTCACATATTTATTGTTCCATTCTTCCCCCCCCCCCTTTTTTTTTCTCTCCCGTTTTCTCTTCTTTTCCCCGTTATTCTTCTACCCTCCGGTTGCTAGGAAATGAAATCTATGCGTCCTCTTCTTTCCGTTTCCTCTTTTTTTCCTCGATTTCATCGCTGTTTTTGTTGCACTAAAAATATCAAAGTTTATGGGTGTTTCTTCCGTTTTTACGGAACAAGTTTCATGTTTTATTCAACGCTTCTCAAGCCAAAAGTATGAAATAAACACTCTAGTTGACTGATCCTCATTTACATTCATTTGATTTTTCGTTAATTTAGTCAATTTGCGTTGAACACCTCTTTTGTTTCATTGGTTATTGTTCATTTGCCTTTTGGAGATGTATCGGTTTTTTCTGAAGTATCAATTTCTTGCCATTGCATACTGGTGATTAGGGTTCCGCATGAAAATTCAAAGAATGAAGCATTATGAGCTTTTGAAGCTTCCAAATGCTTCATCGTGCTTCATTTTCAAAAAGCTCACGTTGATAATTTCCATTTTTTGAAGAAAAGCTCATTATGCTTCAAAAATTTCGTTTGTGTGGAAAAAATATTTTTCTGCCCTGTTTCCGCCTGAAAGGTCATTTTACAGTGTAAATTTTCAAGATTATAAGGAAGCATTATGAGCTTTTTGAAAAATGACGCAGGGTCATCGAAATAAAATGAAGCAGAGTGAAGAATGACGCCGATTCAGTAAAGATTCGAATGAAGCTGCTTCATTGAGGCTTCACGTGAGCTTTGCTTCATGATTCTGCTTTTTGCGGAACCCTACTGGTGATGATACATTATTACTTCCCTTTCAAAAATGGAAGAAACACTAAAAGTTATAGCCAAAAGAAGATCTAAAATCTCAGAACTTTGAAAAAAGCACAGTTTCGCATTGTTCATTTGAGCTCATTTTTTCTCAAAATTCTCAATTTCGAGAAGAAAGTTCTCATGACTGAACATTTCGATTGTAGAATAACTATTATCAATTGTCGTTATTGCCGAATTTTCAAGAAATTATGAAATTATAATTAGAAATTAGAAAATTATGAGAAATTATGTGGAACTATGAAAATCGTGTTTTATAGTTTTACATCCAACATCCAGTTTCAAATTGAAGTTACCTTAATCCCAACTTGAAACTGCATTTTCCCTAGAAAAAATTTTATTTTTTCCTTACCGTTTCAAACTGTTTTCGAAAGTTTAATGTCAATCTATTGACATTGGTCTGTTTAATTATTTTGATGTCGAAATCTTGAAATTTTCCAAAGTTTGAAGTTTTAATCGTCACAGGAATCTCATTTCCGACCGAGGAATTATGTTTTTCAACAGTTGTCAAGACAAAAATGAGAAATGAACACTATAGTTGACAGATGCTCATTCTCGTTCATTTGAGATGGTTCACGGTATTTTGTCATTTTATGTCGAACTCACCTCTTGCTTCATTAGTTGTTGTTCATTGTCTATTCTTTCGAAAAATGTAAAATTGAGAACTCATACGAAAATTCTTCCGTTTTGCATCATTCATTTTCATACTTGATGTTTTCCAATTGACAGTGTCGATATCGGATTAAATGACTTAATTTACTCAGAGTTCGCATTTTTGGTTCATAAAAATTTGATAGTATGAAAACATTTTGAAACTATATGTGAAAGTGTCCGAAATTATCTTAATATTTTAGAAAATTGTTCCTGGCTAAACGAATCATGAGAAGCGGTGAAAGTTGTATTTTTCTAGTTTTAGTCCTATCATTCACCAATAACGACAAAGTACATCCACTCACCAGCTTAACTCCAACATGAAACTGAAGTTTTCCTAGAAGAAGTTTCATTTCTTCATTGCTGTTTCAATTTGTTCATGAACGTATGTTATCAAATTTGAAAATTGGTGCATGCCTTTCGACATAATCATTTTTGAAAATCTCTCATTTTTGAAAACTAGCAAGTGCTAATAGCCCAGATTTTGAGAAAGGACACCTATGTTTTAACTCTTGTCATGCCAAAAGGGAGAAATGAGCATTCTAGTTGACAGATGCTCGTTTATATTGTTTTTTGTATTTTCTTTTCTGGTTGTTTAATGTGGAACATATATCTTTTTTCGTTGGTTGAGATTCAAATTATCTTTTCCGGTTTTCATAGATATTTTGAGGAATTTTCACTGTTTCCTAGAGGTGTCATATTTGTTAAAAAATAAATGCTCTTTATTGCGATAGTGGAAGTCAGTCTAAGAAATCAAAAACCTGTACAAAATTACTTCAGTTTCGGATTTCTCATGTAAATTCAACTCGTTTCAGAATGGTAATCTCACAGTTGTTGTTTCTGTCCGTTGATTATGGTTTCAAAAATTGAGCATTTTCGAACTAGATGAGAATAAATCGTCGAAGAATCAATGTTCCAGAAAACCATTCCCGACAGAACAAATTTTAAGGAACGGTGAATCTTGTTCATTTCTAGTTTTCCACTTTCGGCGTGTTGGCAATGAAAAAAATATCTCAACTCATTAGCTTAGTTTCAATTTGAAACTGTTTTTTTTTGTCCAGAAGGTGTCATTTTGGGGAACTGTGAGTAATCACAAACTGACCTCCACACTTCATGAACATACATAACTGTGTGAAAAAAGAGAATTTTGAACTGTGGATTTTTTTTTACAGTTTATCATACTTTATATGTAACAGAGCTATTTTCATCGAATGTTCCGGATAAGTTTTCAACACAAATGAATCACTAGGAACGGTAAATTTGCGTTTTTCTAGTTTTCAACACATGTACCGTCGCAATTACTATGAATAATTATCTCCACTGAACCACAACAAAGCTTAACCCCAACTTGAAGCTGTATTTTTCTTGAAGGTATCATCTGTGAAAAAGTGTGAATCAGAGTTAGAAAAAGACTAAAACTTTTCTGTTTTGCATGATTTATTTTAACTCAATAATTTTGGTTACCAGTATTGAACTAAAAATTTCATGAAAATACCGATTCTGATTTAACCATCAAGAACTGTTCTTCCTGTTTCAACATCGCCCCAAAAGTTGTGAAGTTTAATGAGTAATACTATTTCTTGCAATCGTCCTAGGTGATTACTTTTTCTGGATTCTAGAAGTTTTGAGAAATTCAATTAAAATGATCATTGGAAATGTTTAGTTTGCTCGTTCCTCACGTTAAGTATAAGAAAATTTCCCCATTCGATCAGCATTTGGTCTCTCTATTGTTAGAAATGTGTATGCATATTTGCAAAGAATTCTTTATCACAATAGAAAAAGCATCGAAACAATTTCTATTCAATAGAGACTATCGTTCTTGGAGTGTAGTACGAAGATTGAATATACGATTTTTTTTCATCGGTTGGTTTCTTGAACTCTCGAAAATTGATTTTACCAATGTGTGACAAAAATGAACTCTTGGAAATTTCGAATACTGATTTGTGTTTTTTGGAACAGTTTTTTGTCGCTAGTAAATTTGGATGTTCAGCATGCTTTCACTACAGTATAACATCATATCTTTTACATTTTCCATTTCATTCCGGCTTTTTTTTGAAGCATAGTATAATGGTTGAAAAACTCGAATGATAAGATTTTTTTCGACTGTTTCATTGAAATTATAATCCGAGCAGAATTGTGTTTTTGATAATAAGTCGAGCAAACCAAAACGGAGAGCAATTGTTGAACTCTCAGAATTCAGAAATACAGAAATTGGATTTTCGTTTCCTAGATTAGTGGTCACCAGTCGGTGGCGCCGCCTAACGGCGGCTCTCCTCCTCTCCTTCGTCGCTGCGCTCCTCAATGGCTCGCGGCTTCGCCGCTCGCTCCCCATTCCCAAAACTGATTCATCACTTCTTAAATTTTCAAATTTTTGGGCGGAGGACTGAGATGTTGGAGCAACAAAAAATGAGAATCAGTTAAAGTTGTTCATGTATTTATTAGCGAACAAAAACAATAATATTATAAAACAAAAGTTTCTCGGGTGCGGAACTAATGAAATAGACAAACTATTCCCCCTTTGGCGTGCTTTAGACCTTTTTTGATTTTTTTGGTCTTCTGAAGCCTGATTGGTCTGCTTGGACCCGTTTGATTTGCATAAGCCCGAGTCATCTGCTCAGGCTCAATCGGTCTGCTTAGGCTTGATTTTCTTGTTTGGTCTACTTTTGCGCTATCTCCCTTGTTCGGTCTGCTTAGGTGCGTTCCATTTACTGAAGCCCAACTTTCTGATGGTTTAGTTAGTCTAACTCTGCCTGTTCGGTTTTGTTGCAACCGATGTTTTTCTCCTCACAAAAGCTTCTTTTAAATTGGTTTACTTGAGCCTACTTCCTGTTGACAACGGTTACATCTGTTGCCACACTGCACTATAAACGCCGTTTTATCGCTGTTCAAATTGTTCAAACTTTGACTTTTCCAAAATTTTCTTTCATATTCTTTCTCCTCTCAATGAGAGGATTCCGAAGATGGGGTTTTCATCTCATTTATTCCAACCCATCGCCGAGTTGCACCTCAAACTTGGGTAATTGAACCGGGCAAGGGGGCGGAGTTTCCTTTTTTTCTCTTTTCGCGCAGCCGACAGTGATCGAGGTCGGCGATGGCCTACTCGCCCCTCTCTTTTCTAGTGTTGTACACTTAGTCGCGGGAGGCCTTTGTGAGCCCTATCTAAGCACAGGACTCCCCGGTGCTCAAAATGAAAAATGAAAAAGACGGGCATAACTATTGAATCGAGCTCTTTCGTTATGTGAAAACCCCAAGAAAATCGGGTTGAAATGAACAGAGCTACAGCGTGTCATGGACTCACAAACAACAAACACACAGAAAAGGTGTTTTAGAATAATAAGATTGCGGTTCCCTTTAAAATGATTCAAGTAAGGGTGGAGCCGGTTATGAAACAATATGAATTAAAAAAAAAACAGAACAATTAGGTTCAATCTTTCCAGTTCTGAGAAGTTTGTCTGCAAGGTGTAAATTACGAAATAGAAAACTGAAAACTCATAGGAAACATTTCTTCTTTTAGAATCGTATGAGTGATTAAGATAGGAAACAGTAAGCATTTGAACCTTCGTACTTTTGAACATTTGAAACGTTCTCGAAACTGTCTTTTTAATTTCGATATTTCGAAAATTCTGCAAAGAACACTAAATGGATTAACTGGCAGGGCCGTTTTGCTCGAGCTTTCACAGTTTTTTGAAACGGTGAAACTTAGTCTTGAAAGTAAAGAATTACAATTAGGTCGACACAATTTTCTCCGTTTTTTTTCGCAAGTGTTTTGGTCAAATGAATATTGATTATGAAATTCAGTCGTATATGATATTTTATGAGTTTGGGTAACAGTAAAAGTAGGGGTATCCTTTTTTACTTTTGAAAAATTCCATTAAAGGTGTACACAGAATATATTTATCACTTATGGAATAGAAAACTAAAAACTCGTCGAAAACATCGCTCGTTTCCAGAAAAATGCTTGTTTGAACCTGAACCCGATCAAGCTTCCGGAGATTTCAAAGCCTGAAATCAACTTTTTGAAACCGCTCTCGTTGGTTTCCTAATTCGAATAATTGAACCACTATGGCATGCAATGAGAAAATCGTTCATTGGTTTTGCTCTAGCTTACATATTTTCACTGAAACGAGCGAAGTATTTCAACAAGCCAAGCAGCTCAATTTTGGAAAATGTTCTAGTTATTTTTTGAATGATTTGCAAAACTTTCACTGTTTCATGTACTCTATCTTTACAACCGAAAAGCGTCGACTTCATTGCTTTCGACCTTTTTTATCGTCGAATGATATCCGCCCACTGTTCGATTCAGTTGGGTCTGATACTTCATAAATTTTGAGTGACAGTAAAACACTTGCTTTAGTTTTTTGTACTTTTCTTTGTAACTCACAAAATAGAAAAACGGAAAATCATCAGAAAAAATATTGCTTGGATTGAATGAGTTGCGTACGTGGTACCAAGCAAACTTTCTTGAAAAATTCGAAACCTGAAAATCACTTACTGAAACTGAATACCAAGAAATTTACCAAGAAATTCAAGTAAACACAATCATTGATGAATATTTTTCAATCTTATCCTTTCTCATTAAAACGGGAATTTTTCTGACAAGCACCCCCAGTTTTCCAAAAAGTTTTCCCGACCTCTCGAATATCGTTTTGCACAACTTTTACGGTTCCACGTTCTCTATCTTCACAAGCAAAGCAAATTGACTCGGTGACGAAAAATATTTAAATAAATTTTGAAAAGAGTATATATCAGTAATTACTATCAATCCTGCTTCTGATCGTGAGCTTTCACGTTTTCACTGAAACGGTCAAAACATTACGGAAAGCAGATCAATTATGAAAACCGTCATTTTTGATAATTTGCACAGTTTCAGTTGTTTCATTTCTTCTATTCAAAAAATCGAAACTATTCGATCCAGCTGAGGCTCATACTATAAGAATGCTTGGTAACAGTAAAGCTAGAGATAATTTTGTAATACAATTTCATCCGAAGAAAATATTTAGTTCAATGTGCCTACTTTAGTATGTTCCCTATTACTACTCCAGTATTTCTAACTTCCGAAAAGGAAATCAAAAAATCCTCTGAAAACATAGCTTGTTCCAAGGAAAAATCATCTTACATTCTCTTTATAAATTCAAAACCGGAAAATAACTTTTTGAAATTGTACCTCACCAAAGGTAAATTTTCCAATAAATTTCAAATTAAACAGAACTGATAATTTCTGGTTATTTTTTGAGCTAACACTTCCTCATTGAAATGGGAAAACTTTTTTCGCCAAGCACCCCTATTTGTTCCGAATCTCCTGTAAGTCGAACTGCACAATTTTCACCGTTTCATTCATTCTATATCCACAAGTCTAGTTGACCGATAATCAATTTCCAGTCAATCAAAAAATAACTCTCGAAACTGATGTGATATCTAAAAAGCAAAAATGGCTATTTTCCAGCCTTCATTCACATTCCAGATGAAACAAAGAAAAATTGTTCCGGCAGACTGCTCATTTTTGAAAATGTTCGAGATCATTTGACGTTGAAATTTGGTTTTCACAATTATCCCTGTTTCATTTGCTCTTTTTTCACTAGTCAAAGAAACTCGGTCAATGTGTTGGCGAAACAGTTAAAATTTTTTATCGAGCATATTGAATTAGGTTCTGTTGAAATTGAGTTTCAGGGAAAAAAAGAGTGCCGGTACCCGTGACTGGTCATAGTATCGTCTCCTTCGAGATTTTTCGGGACGAACAGGACATTTTTCAAAAACGTTATAGCTGGGAACGAAAAGCAGAAAAAAAATCCAATACATACTGTTAATTTTACTGTTTCGTGTTTTCCATTTCCTACTGAGCAACCTGATAAAAACAGTTAAATATCCACAGCATCAATACAAAATTATGTTCTTCTCGCAAAAATAACCATTTCAAAAAAAACCAAAACAATGAAAAAGATCGTTCCGATGATCATCCCAATATAATCCCTCTCCACTCTCTCTCTCTCTCTCTCTCTCTCTCTCTCTCTTTTATTTCAAAAAGTTCAGCATCACCTTTCCATATTTGACACTCTTCCTTTCTCCCTCCCTTTCTATCTCTTCCATTCCCTCCCTCCCGTCACCTTTTGTTATCACATTTTTGCTCTCTCTGTCTTTTTCTCTAATCCTCTTCTCGTGTTTGTATTCTCTCGTTTTACCTTTTTCTGTATTTACATTGGGGGGCTAACACGTTGAAATTACTATATTATAATGGGGGAATGCAACGTGGCATATAGTTTTTTTTCTTGTTGGATTTTTAAAAAATTCATTTTAATTTAATTATATCGATTCTCGGATTCACAAAAATGTTAAAATCGCTTTGTTTTGTACGTTTTTCGCTATTTTTTTGGTTGA
>GL380497.1:0-26256 GCA_000143925.2 Caenorhabditis brenneri
CCAAATGAAGCAGACGATGACCATCTACCACTTTAAAATCCAGAAGTGCATAGGCATGACAATCACTGATCATATGTCTATCGTACCATCTTTTCTCTTTTGAAAAGTCTTCTTGATCCGGAGTGGAAGCAGCTAACAAAAAATCATCGGCCTTCCATTTATTAAGATCCTCCCAAAGTTTATCCATATCCGTTGTTTTGTCTACATAAATCCGCCTGCTCATACAGCCTGTAAATTAGGAATTGGAATGTTTTAGGCTTCTAAAAAAGTCACCTGTCAGACAAGTGAAAGCATTATCAGAATGGCCACCAATCAGTCCACCATAGGTTCCTCTGGTTTTAGCGTACGCTTTTTCGATGAAAGCCACCCATGCTTGTTTCTTGGGCATTTTTGCAAAACGTTCATAGCCATCGACATGTGGAAGGTGATAGTCGGTTTGGATTACTTGCCATTTTCCATCAACGAACAGTCTGGAAATGGAAAATTCAGAGTTTTGAGGGTGTCCAACCGGCTGGTAGGGGCCGGCGAGTGTTCTGCATTAACTTTCTTCAAAATCAAAATATTGAGCTCACAAAATCCAGACTGCACGGCCCCGCTACAGATTCCGGTCTCGGTTGCTGGACCTGTGCAGCACATGTTGGTGTGACAATGATTAGCCAAACAGGACGCAGCCAAATTTTTTTGAAGGCGCATAGACTTGGTCTCGTCACGAATCACTCTCTAGCAGTGGTGACGGTCCAGTTTCGTGACAAGACCAAGTCCCTGCGTCTTTAAAAAGTTTTGGCTGCGTACGTACTTTCATAATAGACTCGCCGTTACACCAACCTGTACTGCACAGGCTTAGCAACCGAGACCGGAATCTGTAGCCGGGCCCATGCAGTCCAGACGTGCAGAACTCACCAAAGTTCACTTTTTCATTTGAGCCGCAATTTTTATTGTGATGAAAATTATCACAGGTTTCACTAGCTGATTTAACTTGAGGAACATTGAGAATCAAATCAATATTCTCAAAAAATCACACTGACCTAACTTGCACAACTCCCGTCTCCACCGTGTAATTATTCCTTGGCACCAACTCTTCCAACAACAACTTCTTCCTGGCAATACACATAATCGCCGCAATCAACCAACAATCTCCAAGTCTCCCTTGACAAACATGAAATGGCCATGGATCGTTCCAAATTTGATACTTCCCATAATTATTATGTCGGTAGATTGTGAAATTGGGGAGCTGGTAATTAGTCGAAAAGGGGCATTCTGATAATTTATGGGGACGTCATGCCCCCACGCGTGAAATAGAATCCTGGGGTCAAATTGAATGTAGCCACAATCAAAATTCAAAATATTCCCGAAAATTCACCCGTGAATTCACAAAAATGTCTGAACGAAAATTCCGGGAGCCAACTGACTACACCTTCCCCCCAAGCTCAGCACGCTGGAAGCATGGGGGATACACCCTTTAAGAAATAGGCTTAGTAAAATTCCGGGAGCCAACTGACTACACCCTCCCCCCAAGCTCAGCACGCTGGAAGCATGTAGGATACACCCTTTAAGAAATAGGCTTAGTAAAATCCCGGGAGCCAACTGACTACACCTTCCCCCCAAGCTCAACACGCTGGAAGCATGTAGGATACACCCTTTAAGAAATAGGCTTAGTAAAATCCCCGACTCATGTGATAAAGCTTTGTGACCCCTCCAAATAGTGCCAATGTAAAAATGACGTGAAATTGAAACAGAAAGAAAATGAAGTTTCGGAAAAATTTTTGACGTAAAAGATATAATTATCTTCTTGCCCTATGAATTTTGTGTCCATCTTGGAGAAGTGGATAACGCGTTTGAATTCCAAACGTGAAGCCTGGGTTCGATTCCCCCCTATGCAAAATGTCTTTTGTATAGGAGTTTATTAGGGCGGCGCGATCGTGATGCCCCTTACAGAAAACCCGAATGCCCCAAATCGACTAAATACTGGCGCGCGTGAAATTGCAGAACTTGTGAAGTGGAAGCCACGGATTATCCAACTTTTCCAAATCAAGCTCTCCGGTTTCAATGTCTCTGACAACTCCAAGTGTTTCTTTGGTTGGTGGAAAGTCTGGGTCCACATATATTCCACCTCGTTTTCTTAAAATTCAAGGGGTTTAAGGTTAGTTTTACAAGGAAACTTACTTATAAATTTCCGCTTTGGCTTCGCATTCATCATTACCTTTTTCGAAAATTTCTTCTTTCGAAGGAAGAAACTCAATCGAGTATGACATTTTAGAAATAGAAATAATCAATGTTTGGGGGTGACAGGGTAGAAAATTGAAGCCACGTGGATCCAAGGAACACGTGGAGTTTCGAAAAAATACTCCGAAAAAAAGGTCACGTTTTATTTCTAACAAAAAACTTAATAATTAAAATTTGGAAAAAAATCAATTCTTCAACGAGACAGCCTGCTCCAAATCACTTCCAAACGACCAATAGTCCAGCCAATTGTACCAGTTTAGGAAGCGGAAACATTTGTAATACTGAAAAATTATTTTATTTTCATAAAGTTGGCTTCGAAAACATACCTGAATATCAATCTTCAATTCAGGTTCTCCATAAATCTCATGAGAATAAAATCACAGTTTTTCGGGAGGCGAAATTTTTGAAAAGTAGCGCTCGAATTTTCTTTTTTTTTTTGATGAATAACCGTATAACTCGACCCCTTCAAGACCCCACACTAAACCTTCCCCCCCCCCTCTCCTCTCCTCCAACCTCTTGCCTACATCTCATTTATCACCATATTCCAACGCACACCACACCTCGTTTTCCCCTCTGCGGTCATCGACCCAGTCGTGTCCTCGTCGTTCACTCTTCATTTCGTCTATTCGTTTTTGTGTCCTTTCCTCCTTTCGTCCATTTACTCCTCTTCTTTGTGTCTCCACAAGCCTCCACGCTATCTCACCTCCTCCACACTCTCCCCCCGCTCGAAAGAACAGCCAATATGATATTCTTGTTGTCTTTTTTTCGTGTTTGTTTTTGGTTTCGAATTCGATTTGCGCGGTTTCCTGATGGATTTGAATGGGGGTTTTTGGCCCAGGGCTGATTTTTCGAATTTTTGAATGTTTTTTCGTAAAAAACTCGTAAAAAATTGATTAATTAACCGAAAATTTGTTTTTTTTTTCAGTTCTAATTGAATTTCCAGTTGATCGTTGTTGGATAGATATTGGATAGAACGCTATTGCAACACCAGAATCAATTCAGGGTGAGTTTTTGGAATAAAATTTGATTTTTTCAGAAAAAAAAGAAATTTTCAGAGATTTTTCAGTTTTTGGAGAGCTTCACCTTGAGATTGGCAAGTTGAATATCGGAAGAGGAGAATTTGAATAATCAGCTGAGCCAACCGACCGAAAAAAGTAAGTTTTTTTTGAAAATTTTGAGTTTTTCCTCTAATAGAGTGGCACTTTATATCAAATGTTGAAAAATTGGTCATTAAGAACGGCCAATTAAAATTTTTTCCATGCGATTTTCCATTGAGGATTGTTCCGTAATTCTAATGGCCATACTTGTTCAAATCAGGCCCGGCGGGCCCGGAATTGTAGAAAATTCAAAATTTCAGCTAACATTTTTTGCAAGAAATTCAAAGTTTCATTTTTTCAGAGTTCTTCAACACCAAACCACCTACAAAATGTCATCGAACACTCCTGAATCTTCCGCATCAACTTCTCCAGCGCCTGAGCATTCAGCAGCTCCAAAAAAATCCACCTCAGCTCCCAGTACCTCAAAAACTGAGAAAATAGCATGCGTCCCATGCAAAGATCGATTAGAGCTGCTCGAAAAAGTTTTGGAGAAGATAGAAGAGGCGGAGCAGAAGGCGGCACACTTTGAATTCGATGCCAAGAAAACGGACGCAACAGAAGTGGCGATTCGAGATTTGAAGAAGAAAATGGAAGAGATGGAAAAGGTAAAAAAAGAGGTGCAAATGGCGATTGAGGGGAGGAAAAAGGATGTGGAGAAGATTGAAATGGAGGGGGAGCAGTTGAAGGAAAAGAAAGAAAGTTTGGAGGGAGATTTGAAAAAGTGAGTGCTAGGAAAAAAAATGTTTGGTCTGGATCAATCAATTTTTTTTTTAGAAAACAACAAGAAACCCATCAACTCCAAGAGCAAAGCACACAACTCATGAAGGACATTAAAGCCATGAAGCTCCAAATGGACCGAATGCCACAGGAGAGAAGCACGACTCCAGAAGAAGCGTCCGAGCAGTCAGGTACTGCACAAGTTTCAACAAAACCAGTTCTTCTGGAGTGGCGGGCAAAGAAGGATGCATTCAACAAGGATGCATCGCTGCAGGAGAAGAAGGATAAGATCCTAAGGTTAGACACAGACGGTTAGACATTCGTGTTTCTCTGCGTCTCGCACTACGACATAACTAGCTTAGAATCGGCCTAGAAAAATGGTTTTTGAACCATTCTTTTGGTTTTTTCCTGGGAATTCAAGGGGTAATAAATTTTGTGATCCCAGGCCACGTCCCCAAAAATGTTAGGCCACCAATACGTAAGCATAACTTTGCCCAAAATCAAGTTAGAAAATCGACTTTTGGCTCATTTTGCTCGGCTTAAGCTGGGCTTTTGAGTCATATTGAAAATTGAGCTGAAAAAAATCTAGGCCACATCTGAGAAAAGTTAGGCCACCAAATTTCGAAATGGCATAATTTGGCCATAGAAACTTGGTTTTTGGCTCATTTTTGTTATTTTAAGCTGGGTTTTAAGTCAAATTAGCAATTAGGGCAGCGTCCAAAAGTCAAAGCAGTTCCAATCAAAACTTCTGAAAAAACTCCAAATCATACTCAAAATTTTACTTCCAGTGTCCGACTCCTCACTACTGATCCAAAAATGTGGGATTTTATGGAATACGAAATCTTCCATTTCAATACAACCTGCGAAATCTACCTGGAAGTTATTGAAATGAACATCCAAAAGATCAAAAAAACCTCCAACACTTCTGATCTCCTGCCCCTCCCACCCTATCCGGACATCTCGGAGCAATTCAAAATTGCTCTGGAACATCTCGAATCGCTGCCACAAGAACCAGCTCACCACGACGCCAGCGACGATCCGGAGATGAACTGCTATATCTGCAGGAATGACTATGAAAATGGGGACCAGGTTCTCATTTGTAAGACCTGCAAGAAACCAGTTCATCGATCGGTAAGATTTATTTTTCGAGATTGATTTTGATTGTTTTTTTTTCCAGTGCTGGATGAAGTGGCTCGCCAAGCAACAAATCAAGACTGCTGATCAGACATGTGGATTGTGCCGGGGACCAATGATCATTCGAGAGAGGAAGTAATGTGTGTGATTGTTTTTCCTCATTAACATATCGATTTTACAATGTAAGCCTTATGAAATTTTCGATTTTTTGACTGATGATACTCTGAGAGAGGCGTCCATGGTCTTTCCAGTTTGGATCGTTATATCTTGATTCCTGTTAGAGCTATGAAAAAGTTGTCAACTAAAGAAATGTGTGAAATTGTTTGAGAAATAAGTTTTCAGTGGACATCATTTTGATAACTCTACTAGAAATCAAGATATGACGCTCTAAGTCAGAGAACCTCACCCGCCTTTCCTCTCATGCCCTTGAAAAATTGTTGACTAACCCAGCCCTTTTTCATAACCAAATCTCATGAATTTTGGAATTTTTTTGTTTTAAAATTGGTTGATAAATGAAATATTCTGTTCTGAAGAAATGAGAAGGAAAAAGGAAATGAAGGCGGCTGAAGGAAATGGAAAAGGATATAGGATCGAAGACAGATTACAAGAAATATAGGGGGATTTGGATTGAATGAATACGTTTTTTCAAGAATATAAAGGATAAAAAAAAGGAAACCACTGGGAAAGGTACCCATGGGCCTCGTCGAGCGTAAATCAGAAAAATCTGTTGTAACCAATATGTTCAAGTGTATGAATAGTTTGAAGCATCATATCTTAATAACTATTTGAGTTATTAAAAAGTTGTATATTAACAAAATGTGTAAAATTGCTTCATAAAAAAGTTTTTAGTTGAAAACTTTTTGATATCTCTTCTGGGAATCGAGATATGCCGCTTTAATTGAGTGGCACATCTATCAAAGGGTTTATGGTGAGGACCGTCTCAACAGAGGGACCTCTTGTTTGAAGCGTCATATCTCGATTACTGTAGTAGTTATAAGAAAATTGTCAACTAATAAAATGTGTAGAATTGCTTCAGAAAAATATTTTTAGTTGACAACTTTCTGATAACTCTGCTAAGAAATGAGATATACCGCTTCAAACAGGTGGCACCTCTGTTCAAGACGCGTATACTTCATGAAAAGGTTTCATGGGATAGATTATGAACTACTAATAAAAAGATTTTTGATTCTTTAAAGAAAAATGTGTTTTTCAGATCATTATTGCTATTTTTATTCATCTACATATGGCTCATGGATTCTCTTCAGTTGCCGTCGACGATTTTTTTTTTATTTTTCAATTTTTTTTACTTTTTCACTTCCTGGACTTTTTTCTCTTCTTCCATTTCACACTCTCTTTTTTTTTCTAATCTTCATTTCCATATTTTTATCCGCCAACCCTTTACCCGTTCTCCGTAATTTTCTTCCTAAAATCTGAAAATGACAATAAAAAAATTTTCAGGTCGATGACAACAAACAAAGACTCCAAACTTCGTGTGTACACCGACTGCAAGTTCTTGGATGGTGACGATCCCACGAAAACCGTACCAGAGGTATTTTTGCTCCACAATCCCCCCGAAAAAACCTTGAATTTTAGCTCAATGCCATTGCAAAATGCAAGAATGGACCTTCTGTGATTGCCAACGTCGCTTTGTTTGATGACCAGAGACAAAAGTCCGGAAGGTTCGATAGCTACTTCTTAATCCACCGAGATGAGTATGAAGCCCTGAAAAACTCCACATCCTTCTCTATGGTTCAAAAAATCGAACTCATAAAAAATTTGGATTTTTTCGTGAAACTCAGACCAAAACGACAATTTTTTATTCGAGAAGTGGGCGGACAAATTTTTCTAGATGAGATTTTGAACCTGCTCGTTTATTTTGTGGATCCATCATTTCATACAGGTATGCCAAAAGTCTAGAGGTCCGAATAGATGAACGTTTTACAGTTTTTATGGAGAAATACATAGAAAAATTTCAACTCCAGGACACTCATCTAGTCAAAACATTCTCCATCCAACAAGTCAATGGAATCCTCGAGATGTTAGATATTGATAAAGGAAGGATTACGGTAGGTGTCTTAAAGGAGGACTGAAGTCACATTTTTTTATTTTTTTATTTTATTTATTATCTTCTCTTCTTCACGATTTCCTCTTGACGCATATGTCGAAAATCACTCTGAAACGAGATATACAGCTCCAAAGTACAAAACGTTCTCTTTTCCCACGAGGAGTACACGAGGGACGTAATGCGTTTTTTGTACTTTTTACGTTTTTTTTTCTGTATTTTTCTTCCTTTTATGACTTTAGAGCAAGAAAAAATGATCAGAAAACAAGAAAAGTAAAAAAAAAACGCATCAGAAACAGTTTCTCCTTTGCAAAAACGCATTACGTCCGTCGTGTACTCCTCGTGGGAAAAGAGAACATTTTGTACTTTGGAGCTGTATATCTCGTTTCAGAGTGTTTTTCGACATATGCGTCAAGAGGGAATCGTGAAGAAGAGAAGATAATAAATAAAATAAATAAAATAAAAAAATGTGACTTCAGTCCTTCTTCAAAAACACGACTAAATTCGATCTAATTTTAGGTCATTCCCGATATTGTCCACTCATTAACATCCGCTAGTCTGGAAAGAAACTTCCTGGAGCCCACTGTATGCATCGTCGCACCAAATGGAGCCTATGTGATCCACCCGTCGTTGGCAGTGCTTCGTGTCTTCTACAGTCTCATTCTATATAGAGATTGGTCAGAAGAAGCTTGCAAAAAAGATCCAGATGGCCTAAAAAAATACAAGGAAGAGACGATGAAGCTGCTGGAAAGGTGCATGTTGGAGCTAACTTTTTACCTGGAGGATCCGAGTTTCATGGTGTCTGTACGCCACTTGAACGACGAAATTCTTAAAATCTTGGTCTTGAGATTCTCTCGCCCAGATGTGTATCTAGATCGACGAACGCCAAACCTTTTTTTCGACCAAAATTCCAACGAGGTTTCAATTGAGGAGTACGAAAGAATTGTAGATGTTTTCGGCCTTCCCGCTCTTCCCATGAACCCTCCACTCCCTTTACTTGCTGCCAGGCTGTGCTTGATTGCAGCATGGATGACAATCTTTGAGCCGGCAAAGAAAATCAAAAGAGTGCTTCTTGAACTTTTTGTGAACTTATTTCACTCAATGGAGGATCAATCTTCAGCGAAATCGCTTATTGACAGGCTATGCGATGATGGTCAAGGACAGCTTCCAGTAATTCCTGAGATTATAAGAGAATATTTGGGGAGGATTCATGAGACTCTTGATGCAAATGTCCGAATTCCATATAGTTTTTGTCAATTGAATAATCTCCCTGAAAAAGTGAAGAACGTGATATCACCAGACGGTCTCCGGAAGCTGTGGAGGACAAGGAAATTTACCAAAGGTTTAATAATTGAAGAGATGCAACAAGCGTACATGGATGCAGTTTTTCAAAGCGTGTCTGACTACTTTCATTATAAACCTGACATCTTATCATCATTCGCGAAAAGCCTTGACGCCGTGGTTCAACAGAATCAAGACCTGATAAAACTACTTGATGAAAATGGGAGTTATTCAGAAATTTCTGAACTGGTTTGTTCGCTTTGTAGCTGTCCAATGGTTATGTTCCGTGTGATGCTTTACAAGGTGTCAGAACACATCAAAACAATCATGAAGGACTGTGCACCTGTACCTGAGAGTTCTCTGATGAACGACTTAGGACCACTGAACGGCTTACGGGATTATTGGGCTCCAAACGAATTTCCTGTGAACCCGAAATTTCAACAACTCGGGGAGAAATTGATGAATGTGGTATTTGAATCATACATCAATCGATTCAATGGCGCCCAGGAATCTCAATCGGACTTCGAGCAATGCATTTTTTCTGCTGCTCATCAAGATCCTAGAGTGAAACTGATGCTGAAGAAAAAATCAAATATAACAATTCACAAAGAATCCAAATTGCCGATGGAGGTTCATCGATTTTGTCGTGAATATATTGCAAAATATGAGTTTGTGCAACCGATGGTGTTGGAAGAATTCGAACGGGTCAAGCGTGCCAAGTCTGAGCAAGCGACTACACAGAGCAACTTGCAAATTGAAGACGACAAATCTACTACTACTGATGAAACTCCAGAAGTCCTCCCAAGAAGATCCAAAAGTAGCAACTTGCGAATAGAAAATGACAGATCGTCATCTAGTACTACTACTATTACTACTGATGACACTCCAGAAGTCCTTCCAAGAAGATCCAGAAATTCTAAGAAAAAACAAAGCCAACCAAAGCACCCTGAACAAAGAAAACCTCATTCTCCACCCAAATTCATCAATGGAAAAGTTCTCAAAGCTATTGGAAAGACCCGACTCAACAAAAAAAGACACCGAACTCCAGATCCACCATACCGCCCAAATCGTGGGGCTAAAAAAGAATCGAAGCCACAGAATCAGGAGGTGTCGAGTTCATGTGATAAGTGCTACAGGATGAGTCAATGGTGTATCTTATATAAGAAATATTTGGTGAGGACCAAGGTGCAGTTAGAGAATAGTAGGATTAGAGCGAATAAGTGTGACGAGTTGGAGAAGAAAATGGGAGAGCAGACTAAGATGATGGGAGAGAAGATGGAGGAGAAGGATAGGAAGATTGCAGAGTTGGAGAAGTAAGTTTGAGTTTTTAACTGACCGCACTAGGTTTTTGACTCAATTTGGTCCGATTAGGTCCGTTTGGCTGGCTACATCGGGCCAAATCGGACAAAGTTCAGTCAAACGCACTGGTTTCAGCCAAATAGGCCACCAGGACTGGTTATTTCCCGGATGGCAACTTGCCGATTGCTTGCTAAATGCTTACGGCAAATGAAAGGCACGTTGCTCAGCGCTCGGCAAGCAATCGGCAAGTTTCTGTTGCGGCAACTTGCCGTTTTTTCAGGCAACTTGCCTAATTTTTCGGTGGAAATAAGCCGGGAATAAACCGGAAATAAGGTCAATTTGCCAAAATGCGTCGAAATTGCCGAAAATTCCTTGAGTAGTTCTCTCATACAGGTCAGCACCGTAAGCAATCCTATAGATGCCCCCCCCCTAGCATGTCCTGTTTGGAGCATCATATCTCGATTATTATTGGAGCTATCAAAAAGTTTTGAACTAACAAAATGTGTAAAATTGCTTCTAAAACAAGTTTTTAGTTGACCACTTTTCATTATCTCTTCTAGAAATTGAGATATGACGCTTCGAGGCCAAATTTCTGGTTTTACAGACTTCTCAATACCCGAAACGATGAGCAGTCTGCATATATTGCTCAACTTGAAGCTCAGCTAGCAGCAAGTCAGAAGAAAGTTCTGGAATTGGAAGAATCTTCCCGAAGTGCACCTGCTAAGACGCCTGAAATTCAGCCATCCTGCTCCAGAGATGGATTCGATGCAAACCTCCAGCAAAATCAAAAGTTCAAGGAGATGGAGACAAGGATGAAGAATATAGAGGAGGAATTCGAAAAATTGAAAACGTAAGTAAAACATCAATTCCAGAAAAAATAAAAAATTATTCCAGCAGAACATCTCCGCCTTCAGCTCCAGACTTCGAAGTACTCCAGGACCAGATTCTAGATAAAACCGCCTCGTTGAAAGTTTCAGAGAAGGAAAATGCAATGTAAGTGACCATAAATTTTTATAGATATATAAACCAAAACATTTTCAGCTTGGCCTCCAGAAATGTCTCGCTGAAAGAAGAGGTTGAACGTCTTTATCGTGAAATGGAGGTGATGAGAGAAAGGTGAGCTGGAGAAAATCATATAACGAAAAATCAATAACCTTTCAGGGAGCATGCTAAAGAATTGGAGTTAAAAAAGAGTCAACGAGAAAATGAGGTGCTCCAGATGACAATTCAAAAGCATGAGGAGTCATTCAAGGATGTTTACTACAGATTCAATAATGGTGCATCCACGTTTTCTTCTGGCTCTCAGTAGATCGTAATTCTTAGAATTTCGTGGTCTCAATTAGCATATTACAGTAACCACATCAACTGTTGAAATCATTTTTCTACCGATTATTTATGTCCATCATGATCTCCGTCAATTTCTCTTCTCTTGAACCAAAATCATCCACTGTTCTCATTTTTCGGTTGCTTTTTTTCAGTCTCGAGTTCCATAAAATAAAAAATGAATCTTGAATTCCGTGTTTTCCTCAGAAAAAAAAAGAATCAGTAAATCTTGTTAAAAAATTTGAAAATTTGGTAGATCAATCGGTAGATCAAATCGAATGCAGCAATCCCCTCGTGATTTTTTTACCTACCCTTGTTTTGTTGTTTTGTTGCTAGCCGCGCAAAGTGTCTCTAATGACCCGGAGAGTCCATCGATTTTCTTTTTTTGTCATTCTCATTCTTTTTCCTCCGTTTTTTCTGCTTTGGTATAAGGCCTCGCTATTTTTCAAGCTATGCTCGATTTTAATAAAATTCTGTGCTCTGTGATTATGTGCTTAGAATCACCGTAATCTTTTGTATCGCCTTCTTGTGGTCTTGATAGCGTTGCATCTTGATTTTTTCCATTCTTTCCTTTCTTGGCGCTACCCCGCATTAGAACTGACCGCATTAGAACTGTCCCGTATTAGAACTTTCTGGATCAGAACCGAGCCATATTCAAGCTCCCAGTTGCGATCGAGGCTGAATTTTCGTACAGAATATGACATTGTGGCCTTGACATTTCCTCGAATTTTCGAGTTTCCAGATACTTCGGAAGTATCCGGTTCTAATCCGGCCAGTTCTAATACAGGTCAGTTCTGATGCGGCCAGTTCTAATGCGGGGTAGCACCCCTTTCTTGGCTTCATGAATCTTGAATTCCGGGGTTTTCCTGAAAAAAGACAATCAATAAATCTTGTAAGAAAATTTGAAAATCCCTATTTTGTGGATTTGTTACTTGCCGCGCAAAATGCCTCTAATCACCCCAAGAATCCATCGATTTTTCTCATTCTCATCTTTTTTTTCCTCCGTTTTTTCAAGCCATGCTTGATCTCAATCAAGGATTTCTGTGGTTAGAATCACCGTAATTTTTCGTATCGCCTTCTCAACTTTTTCCATTCTTTACTTTTTCGCTTCATGTATCTTGAATTCCGGGGTTATCCTGAAAAAAGAAAATCAATAAATCTTGTAAGAAAATTTGAAAATCTAGTAGATCAATCGATAGATCAAATCGAGTGCATCATTCTTCTCGTGATTTTTTTACCTACCCTTGTTTTGTTGTTTTGTTGCTTGCCGCGCAAAGTGTCTCTAATGACCCGGAGAGTCCATCGATTTTCTTTTTTTGTCATTCTCATTCTTTTTCCGCCGTTTTTTCCTGCTTTGGTATGATACCTCGCTATTTTTCAAGCTTTGACTCACCGAAATCTTTTGTATCGCCTTCTTGTGGTCTTGACACCGTTGCATCTCGATTTTTTCCATGGTTTCTTTTCTTGGCTTCATTAATTTTGAATTTTGTGCTGCTCTCAAAAAAAAATCAATAAATCTTGTAAAAAAATTTGGAAATCCAGTAGATCAAACGGTAGATCAAATCCAATGCACACAACATTGCAGCAGTCCTCTCGTAATTTTTTGACCTACCCTTGTTTTGTTGTTTTGTTGCTGGCGGCGCAAAGTGTCTCTAATGACCCAGAGAGTCCATCGATTTTTCTCATTATCTTCTTTTTTCTTCTCCTCCTTTTTTTCACGCCACGCTTGATCTCAATTATCGATTTTTCCAGATGCCCGACTCCCAGGACACCCGGATTCGAATCTTCCCAAAATACGAGTACACTGTCACATGTAAGGAGCAAGACAGTCAAAAAATCAGTGTGGTCCGTCACTATGGAGCAATCTTGGTCGATGAGGTGCTCACGAAGCTGTACTCGAACCTCTCGTACGCCCCAATCCCAACTGGAGACTACTTTTTGATCGATCAACACAAAATTGAAAAATGGCAGGAGAATGAGACGAAACATGAGAACGATGTGATGAGTTTTGAGACTTTTTCGGTGAGTTTCCCTTTTTTTGTACTGAAAATCATTTTTGAATTCGAATTTTTCAGGATTTGTACATGGAGACGTTCTACATTCGTCTATTGCCAATTGGTGGTCCAGGAGAGCAGAGGATTCTGGCGGATGAGGTGTTGAGATTGATTCCGGCGGTGTTGAAGAAGCAAAGGAAGGAAGTCGATCAAGGTATGGTACTGGGCTAGTACAAGTGGCAACCTGGTGGAATTGAAGGGCAACTTGCCATTCCGATCGCCCTTTTTTTACTAGCTTGCCGCTAGAAGGACATATAGTGGCAAAAAAACTCGGAGCTGGTTTTTTCAAAAAAAAAGATGCCCCGGATCAAAACTAAGCTAACGAAAACTCTGCTCAGGAAATTACCGGCAAGGTGCCGGGCAAAATTACCAGCTTCCGCTGTCAAACGGCAAATTGCTCATTTCCAAAATGGCAACTTGCCAATTGCTTGCTAAATGCTCACGGCAAGCAAAAAGCAAGTTGCTCAGCGCTAGGCAAGCAAACAACTGCTGCGGCGAATTGCCGTTTTCTCGGGCAACTTGCCCAATTTTTAGGAAAACAACTTGCCGTTTTCTTGGGCAACTTGCCTGATTTTCTGGCAAACGATCCATTTTTCCATTTTTCAGCCCTTCTCTTCAAGTACCGTGACACCTGGAGCGCTCCTGACAACTTCTACCGGACAATCAGCCTGGATGAGCTCAACGATGTGCTTGATGATTTTCAGATTGACAAAACTAGAATCACGGTAACCCTCTTTTCTCTTCTGACCCTTCTCATCTGACCTTTTTCATTTTCAGGCTGTTCCGGACATTGCCCTCATCATATCCAAATACGAGATGCCCAGAAAGTGTACGCGGCCCGTGCAAACCTTTGACATTTACGGGAATGAGATCCTCTCGGCGGCTCAGGCGCGACTCTTCATTTTCCAAACGTTCATCGTCAAACTGAATCATGTGGAATGGAGGAACGAGTGTCCGAAGGATATTGAGCCGGAGGTGATCAAGCTTCTGAAGTCATACCAGGAAATGAAGAGGGTAAGCTTAGATTCTAAAATTTCTGGAGATCAAATTCCTGTTTCAGACCAACCTGGTCTCTCACAAGTACATAGATGCCGTTCAATTTGAGGAATTATTCGACGGAGTATGCGAGAACTGCGCACTGGCCTGCTTTGAAGACCCGACCTACACATTTTTCGACAAACCGCCAGAAGACGAATTGCAAATTGAGGATTATCAAGAGGCGTGTACCCGGATGAAACTTCCGATTTATGCTCACACTTTGCCAGACACTATTCCGGTTTGGTTGGCACGGATTTACATGATTGGAGGATGGTTGCAAGTGTGCTGTATCAAGGATGATGAGGTTCTGAGGGAGATGTTGGCGAGAGAAGCGGGGAGTTGTATGGTGCCGGAGAAGTGGAAGGATAATGCGCAGTTGAAGGCTTTCTTGGTGAGAATTTTGTTTTGGTAGATACTCAACTGCTATTCGGGGTGATCAATTGCTATGTTGTAACGGCTAGTGTCTCGACTGCTATATTTGACTCTTCTGCTATGGATCAACTGCTACTTTTGTAATTTTTGATGTCTCAACTGCTATGGCTATAGCAGTTGATCCATAGCAGATGAGCAAAATATAGCAGTTGAGACAATAGCTATAGCAGTTGAAAAAAAAATATAGAAGTGAAAAGTGCTACGGAGTGATCAAGTGCTATTGGGGTGCTACTGACTCATGGGCTTTTCTGGCTCAAGTGCTATAGATCAAGTGCTATTTCCCCTAAAAATCATAGCAGTTGAGACATATCTATAGCACACGAGCCAAAAAAGCAGTTTATCACCCCGTAGCTCTTGAGAAAATAGTAGCAAGAACTAACCTCAATCTGAAAACCTCTTGACCAACAGTCGCTCCATGCCTCTGGAGATAGAGATGATCTTGAACATTCTCTATTGTCTCAACTGCTATATTTGGCTCTTCTGCTATGGATCAACTGCTATTTTTGCCACTTTTGATGTCTGAACTGCTATGGCGATAGCAGTTGATCCATAGCAAAAGAGCCAAATCTAGAAGATGAGTATTTGCCTATTATTTCCTAAAAACTGGATTTTTTTTCCAGAACTACATAATTCTCAACACGGACAAAGCGAAAAGTGAGTTCAAGTCATTCATCAAAAAGCAAAAACAAGCCAACAAGAAATTGATTGATAAAGAGGCTGTGAATCGAAAAATGGCAATCATGGAGCAACTCAAATCCATCTGGATCCCGATCCAAAAACCCGAATACCCGTATCTCGAGAAGAAAATGAATGAGGGAAGTTTGGAGCTGACCTGTGACATACTCAATGATCAGGCTTCTGAAGAGGAGAGTCAGACGCGGGAGTACTTTTTGAAGCGAATGAGACAAGTGACGACGAACGACGAGGAATTCAGATTGTACTTTTTGGATTTGGAGGAGGAGGAGCAATCGGTCGTCCTTTACGGGATTGTTTTGGAGCAGCAGACAAAGGTTGGAGACATGTTGGAGAAGTATCGAAAAGAGTTTTTGAATGTGGAAGGTCCTGATGAGGTCAAGGGACCCCTGGAAGCGACTCATCCAACTGATGTGACACCTGAACCCCTCCAGAAAACTCTGGAAGCTCCGGATCAAAAGTCATTGAGCATCTCAAAGCAATTGAGCCATCTGGACAAGTCGAATGATATCCCGGTGACCCCTGTACTCCAAGGCTTCCAGGCGACTGATATCCCGGTCACGAGCACCTGCCCAGGCACCCTGAGGCCCACCACAAGACTCCAAAGTACAAAAATGGAGAATCCAGAATCTAAAGCTGCAAATCTTCGGAAAAAGCTGACGCAGGACCAAACTGCAAACCTCAAGGTATCCAAAACTCCAAAATCCAAAAATTCCAAACCTTTGGACCTTCTGAAAAAGGTGTCACCTGCCCTCAAGACCCTCCAAGACCAAACCAGAAAACTCGAGGCTCCAAAATCCGAAAATTCCAAAGCTGCAAGGTTGTCACTTGCCCTCAAGACCCCACAAGACCAAACCACAGCTCCAAAATCCAAAATTCCAAATTCCAACACTTCAAACTCCAAAACTGAGAAGCCAAAGACGGCACCGGTTTGCCCATTATGCTCGGTCTCTGATGAATTGCTATTGGAAGCCAATGAGAAATTGAAGGCGACTCGAATGATAGTAGCGGAGTGTGAGGCGAAAACGAAAAGTTCGGACAAATGGGCGTCAATGATGAAAGAGAAGGAAGAGGAAGTGAAGAGATTGAAACGGAAGAATCAGGAAGAAATGAAGAAAAAGGATAGGGAAATGGAGAAGGTCAAGTCGAAATTGGGTCAAAAAGTGGAGAATCTCACGAAGCAACTCGAATCGGCTCAACTTGTGAAGAAGGAGGTTGACGAGTTGAAGGCCGATGTGAAAAGGTTTGTGGTTTTTTGGATTTCTAGACGATTTTAGAGGGGTTTTCAGACTAATTTGAGACCAGTTCCAGTCATTTTCAGACCACTAGTCTGGGAATTATAGGACATTTTTAGAGGTTTCTAGGCCATTTTCCCATAATTTTTAGGCCAGTTTTGAGGGTTTCTAGGCCACTTTTTAGAGGTTTCTAGGCCAGTTTCTAGAGGGTTCTAGGCCATTTTTTTGTGGTTTTCTAGGCCAGTTTCTAGGGTTTCTGGGCCAGTTTTTCAGTGTTTCTAGGCCAGTTTTTAGAGGGTTCTAGGACAGTTTTTGGAGTTTCTAGGCGAGTCCTTAGGGGTTTCCAGCCGAGGTTTTGTGGTTTTTTAGGCCAGATTTTGTGGTTCTTAGGCCAGTTTTTATAGGTTTCCAGGGCAGTTTTCAAAGGTTTCTAGGCCAGTTTCTGGAATTTTTAGGCCAAATTTCGAGAATTTTCAGACCATTTTTCTACAATTTTTAGGCCAGCTTTGAGTCATTTTCAGGTCATTTTTTGGGGTTTCTAAGCCAGTTTTTGGGGTTTTCTAGGCCAGTTTCTAGAGGTTTTTTGGGCCAGTTTCTGGAGTTTCTAGGCCAGTTTTTTGGGTTTCCTTGGCCATTTTTTCTCGGCGCGTTAGGTCAAATTTTAGGAGTTTTCAGGTCATTTTATCAGAAATTTTAGGTCGATTTTCAGGCTTTTTTAGGCCATTTTTTCGGAGGTTTTTTGACCATTTTTAGAGTTTTTTAGGCCATTTTCCTATGATTTTCAGGCCACTTTTTTGGGTTTCTAGGCCAATTTCTAGAGGATTCTAGGCCATTTTTGAGTGTTTTCTTGGCCAGTTTCTAGGAGTTTTTAGGACACTTTTTCTCGGCGCGTTAGGACAAATTTTAGTAGTTTTCAAGACATTTTATTAGAAATTTTAGGCCAATTTTAAGGATTTTTCAGGCCAATTTTGAAGAATTTTCAATTTATTTTTCTATAAATTTTCGGCCAAGCTTGAAGCATTTTCAGACCATTTTTCTAGGGTTAATAGGCCAATTTTTGAGAATTTTTAGGCATTTTCATTCCAGTTTTTTAGAAATTTTAGGCCAATTCTGAGGTGTTTTCAGGCTATTTTTCTAAAATTTTTAGCCCAAGTTTTGGGCATTTTCAGGCCATTTTGCTAGAGTTTTTCGGCAAGTCTCAAGGCATTTTCAGACCATTTTTGGGATTTTTCTTTGATTCTTCAAATTTATTTAAGCCAGTTTTCAGAGATTTTTCTCCCACCTTTCAAATTCACATCCTAAATTTCAAATTTTTCAGACAAAAAACCGCGAACACAAAACTGGAGCAGTCATTGAAGGCGGAGCTTGCCGAGATGCGTCGACAACACCAAGTGATGGAGGCTCTCAACAAAAAGTATGAGGAGTCGATGGTGAAATTGATTAGGGAGAAGTATGAGAGCCAAACTCCGTCCACTTCTAATTCTCAGTCTTAAGTTATTCCTTGTCATTCTTCTTGCAAAATATACATATCTTATACTATTACTTTTTCTTGTATTATGACGATAACAAACATTCTGTGAGCCTAAATAAAATATTTTGGTCTTATTTCTTTTTAGGTCCCCCTGGACACTGCTCTGCTCCGGCACACACAAACACGCAAGCAGACGTTACCCGGACAACAGCCAGCATCCCGGAGCCTATAATTTTTGCTATACACCCTCATTTGCTCTTTTACTATCAACTTACAACCTCATTACCAATTCAAAAAGGGACGACCTCTCTCTATTTGCACACACATCCAGGGCCGCCGCGCTGAACACATTTCTTTTTTATCACTTTCATCGCAGCTATGTAGTTTCGAATAACGTGTATGACTGTCTGCGTCTACCCATCTCTTTTTCGCTTTTTTTGAGAGTTACACTATTTCTACTGCTTTTTTCTACAGAATATGCCAAAGTATGTCAACTCAAAATGGCACAGGACCCGGGAATACGTGTCATTTGAAATTGTGACTAATGAGAATTGCACTGGGGACACCCCTAAACAATTTGTAGTTGGTGTATGCCCAGATGGAAGTGAAATGTTCCCGAATGCATGTTATTTTGGTCCCAATGACAAAATTGAAGAGAAACTTCCTCATTTTTATGTGAATCGGAAGGTTTTGAGGAATGATGCAAGTCCAGAGTATGAGAAGAGCTTGACTAAGCTGGAGTTGTTTTCGGTGAGTTTTCAAATTTTTTAAAAAGAAACATTTCAAATTTATTGACAAAAAAAAAACGAAAAAAATTTGATTGCGGCGGGTCAAAACCTTAACTGCCTTCCCTATTCGACCCGCCCATGAAAGGTCATATCCCGTGAACCCTGTAAATAAGTCTTAAACAGTACGTATGTTCAAGGCAGTATATCTCGGTTGCCGGTAATGCTATCAAAAAATACTTAACTAACAAAATGTTAAAAATTGAATTTTCTACAATTTAGCAGTTGATTATTTTCTTATAGCATCAAAAACAACAGAGCTACACTGCTCTGAACAAAGGACACCAACTACTGCATGGTCCATATAGTGCTGTATCTTCAAAGCAGCATATCTCGGTTGCGGGTAATGCTATCAAAAAATTTTCAATTAACAAGATGTTGAGCATATTATTTTCTACATTTTACCAGTTAATTGTACCTTCATAGCGTTCAAAACAACCGAGATATACTGCTCTTAACATAGGACACCAAGTACTGCATAGTCTATATAGTACTGTACGTTCAAAGCAATATATCTCAGTTGTCCTTAGAGCTATCAAAAAGTGATCAACTAACAAAATGTTTAGCATAACATTTTCTACATTTCACCAGTTAATCATTTCTTCATAGCATAAAAAATAACTGAGATATACTGCTTTGAACATACAGTACTGCCATCTGACGTAATTTGAAAATTGAAATTTTCAGAAAACCCACAATCCTCCATTCTACATTCGCTCCCTGTTGCATGACAAGATTTTCGTGATGGATGCACTAAAACTGTTTCCAATAGCTCTTGAAAAGCAAGGAGACGAAATCGATGAAGAGTTTCTTCAAGAACTCCATGAACTTTACGAAGCGGATATCTATAGAACAATGCCGGTGAAGGAGTTCTGGAACATGCTTCAAGAATTGGATATTGATAAGCAGAATATTGTGGTGAGTGTATAAATACTAGAGGGAATTGGCGGCAAGGTGCCGGGCAAATTTACCAGCTTGCCTCTGACAAGCGACAAGCTGGAGGAATTGCACAGCAGCTTGCCGATAGCTTGCTGAATGCTTACGGCAAACAAAATGCAAGTTAATGTTTTGGCAAATTCTCGGGCAACTTGCCGAATTTTCTTGCCATTTTCCGTTGAGTGCTAACAACTTGCCGGAACACTATTCTGAACTTACAGATAGTCCCCGACGTCCAACAACTCTACAAATACGGTCATTCAGAGTGGGAACTCCCTGATATAGTGTTCGCTCCGGATGGTGAAGTTGTTATTGGCAGTCAAAACTCCGTATTCTATGTTTTCCAACTGTTATTGTGCTGGAAAAGAGACAAGTGCTCAAATTGCTCTCATGAAGAATTCGAAAAAGAAGTTCTCAAATTGATGAGTGTTTTTGGAGGATTCGATGATGTAAGTCATGATTCTCGGGTTTTCGAAAATATTTTTCATTGAATTTCAGACAATTTTCATCCCTCGAAAATTCATCGTCTCCACATTTCCCCAGATGTTTTCCAAACTTTGCTCCAAATGCTTGGAAAAGTATCCTAAATCCACCCGCCCACCGCTACCAGATAAAATGTCCACCGACCGGGTCTCCTTCACTGATTTAGAAGCTATCAAAGAAAAATATGGGGTGCCGGAAGAAGAGAAAATTCACTACTTGATCGCCGCTTTATACTGTCCGGTGTGGATGTTGAGACTGTTCATGGTTGGCGGATGGTTCCGGAAAGTCTTGCCTCGAATGGACGAAAAAGTCGAAGAGTCTTTGTTGAACACTGTGGAATATTTGATGCCTGAATACCTGAGAGAGTGTGAGGCGAAGGAGGAATTTCTGAAGTTTGTGATGCTAGGATCCACTGGTGATAGATTTACGAAGAGCAAGGATAAGGCGAAATCTCGAGCGGAGACTTTGAAATTGAGGAAGGAAATGAAGAAGGGCAAGAAGAAAAATGAGAAAATGGTTCTGAAAAATCCATCTGACTCCAGTGACGATGAGGAAAATGATCCTTTTATGGATCTTGTTATCAAATTGTTGGTAAAAGAGACAAGTGTAGAGGATCATCATCTGGATAATATCACTAGAGGAGTTTGGAAGAAGCCTTCAAAAAAGTCAGAATACGTTGGGACTGAAGCAGGAGGTGCCAAGGACGAGGCATCACCAGCTGTTGAAGCAGCAGACATCTGCCAAAAGGAGGTATGACGCAACCAGTTGACCCCTTCGCTGCAACCACCCTCTCCGTTCGTTTTTCTCTCCGTCTCCTTCTCGCCACTTTTCCTGTCACGGATAGTTTCGAATATCGCTTTCACACGTCTGTGTCTCCTTTGCTTCTCATCTCTAACAGTTTTTCGTTTTGTCGTAGTTTTAGCTTATGTTTTGGGCTCTTTTGGGCTTTCTCGGGCTGTTTGATGTTTTTGGGACTCTAGAAAATATTGGGGTCTTGTAATTGGGACAGGGGACTCTAGGAAATCCGAATGACTTGGATTTGGGATGCCTTTGAGATTTTGAAAAATACACGGGACCCAAAAAACCTTTCCCTGAATTCATCCGACCCAATTTTGTGCTCTGAAAAGCTCATTTTAGAGTTTTCTAATCCTATTTTGATAATGACTCAGTTAGACCCCTATGACGTCATCGTCTGGAAATATAGCTGAAAATATGATTTTCAGATCAAAAATTTTCATTTTTGAGGTATGATCCCCAAACTTCGGAGGGTTGATATTTGACCTTCGAGGCATCTCCAATAAGTTTTTGAGCCATCTACAAACTCGGGCTCAGATTATTTTGAAGTCTTGGTTTTTCCTATTTTTCTCGAAAATTTTGAATAGAGGGAGTGAAATTTTATTTGGTTTTCGGATTCCCCATTCAATTTGCTGCGAAAAAAATTCTTGGAGCATCATCGAAATCGGTTCCCGTTTTGAGATATAGTGGTTTTTTCAAAAAAAAAAAAAAAAATCAAGTGGTATTTCTAGGAATCTGAAAGGGGTTCTATGGCCGAACCATGGGCCACATGTATTTTTTCAGGGTCCCAGGTGTTGCTTATGGGCCCCGGATCTTGAATTTGAGCCCCGAGAATTTTCTAGAGTCCCGAAAAATCAAAAAAAAAACCGGGAAACCGATTACAGCCAAATTTCGTTTTTTTTTCAGATGCCAAAACCCCCCAAACTCCATGTGGTCCGTCATGCCCGTTACGCGGAAATTCAAACAAAGGTGCTGACACACTACACAGGAGACACTTGGGTAAATTTTTCCAAAAATGTTCAGTTCCAAATATCTATTTTTTCAGACTTTTTCCGCTGGAAAATTGGAGGACGGTACCCTGATCTACTCGAATTTGGACTTTTTCAGCCCGAAAGGAAGACAGTTGGTGGAAGATTTCTTCTACTACAGCTGGCCGGAAAATTCGGATAAAACAGTAGAGGACACGATGAGTATTAAGAAAATGAGCAGTTTGGAGGAGTTTGCGGTATGTTCAAAAAATTGAAAAATATTATTTTTTGATTTTTTTTTACAGAACGCGTACAACCCTACCTTGTACATCCGATGCCTCATGGACAACGATGGAGTGGTTTTCCTAGGAGATCTTCTGAAAATTATTAGAATTGCTTTGGCGAAGCAGGACACTCAAATCACCGAAGAAGACGTTCTTCTGCTTCTCGGAGATCAAAATATGGAACGACACACCGCCGGGTTCTATCCAACCGTTGATGTCAATCTTCTGCTCAAAATGATTGATCTTCTGAATATCGACTCTAGCAGGATTGTGGTAAGTTATCCCCTAAAGATGTGATTTCCAAAAAATTCCTATTCAGATCGTCCCTGATATTCTTCAACAAAAGGCTTCAGAGAATTGTCAACCTCCATTCGAGACTCACGCACCGGATACAAAGATGGCAATGAATTTCGATAATGCAGTGTTCAAGACGTTTCAAGAAGCGTTCTGTTGGAAGGGAGTGAGCTGTGAGAAGATGTGTCAGGAGAAAATGGAAAAAGTTGTTGTGTTGTACATGGAGACTTACGTTCGAACGTCGGTAAGTGGGTTGAGACGAGGAAGTTTAGCGGGTTTAGGCTGACTTCAAGCCCGTCTCTCTCTAATACAGGGGCCGTACAATTAAAGGGGGCCACTCTAGTTTCAATGCATTCGTTCCAGAAAAAAAACTCAAAAATAGGCGATTTTCTTGATTTTTCCGATCATTTTGAGCGTGAACCCCCTTTTTTGGAGCTTTCGAAGGAACTTCTTGAATCAGTTATGAAGTTTTCACATGTTCCCGGCAACAGTTCCGGCCTATTACATTAGTCCATTTTAGTTTAGAGGCCGATCTAATTCAGGAGGCCTTTCAATTAAAGGGGGCCGCTCTAGTTTCAATACCTCCTCAGGGGGGCCGCTCTATTCGAGGGGGCCGAACAGTTTAAAGGGCCGCTCAATTACAGAGCTTACGGTATATTTGTAGGTTTGAGCAATACTATACTTTTCATTGTCGCAATCTCAGAGCCATAACCCTGAGAAAAAAGGAATTTTCTTCCTACATATTGCAAACAAAAAGAGAGAGACCGAAAGTGAAAGTGAAGAGTGAGAGCGTCGGAAAATAAAAAGGAAAAGGTCACCATTTATGGCTTTTTGGCATAAAGGGAGCACACAAGAAATTCAAATCGAATTAGGGAGAAAATATAACGGCGGTATGCTGAATCAGAACTGGTTCTAAATCATAACTTTTTCCAGATCAGATATCTCAAAAGGGGGCGGAGCTAGAAAGAAGATGTCAACTGCAAACTTTTTTGAAGTTAAGTTTGAAGCAAGTTTGCAGTTGACAACTTTTTTCTAGCTCCGCCCACTTTTGAGATATGGACAGTTCTGCTTCAGGAAGTTCTGATTTAGCATACCGCCAAAATTTTGGATCAACATCGAACTCCTTGGAATAAATTTCAGACCTTCTACATATCCACTGAGCAGATCATGCTCAATCTCAAAGACACTTACGAGAAGCATCTCTGTCAAACATGTCTTGCTTCGAAATCCAATTCTCCACAAAACCCGCTCGCCGACAAGAACCCCACCGACAAAATTCCGTACAGCGACTTGCCGAAACTCGAAGAGGAATTCGGAGTACCAACTGTTTCGGATCCGATCATCCAAGAAGGAATCAAAAATGGAGAGAACATCTTCGTGTGGAAGGCAAGGTCGACAATGTTTCTGGATTGGCTTGGTAAGGCGCTCTTCACGCTGAGTGGGCCAATTGTGGATTCAATTACTGAGACTATAAATCTCATGGTGCCATATGATGCTCGGAATGAACCAAACCACTTGGAATGTTATATGGATAAGGTTTTGGCGGAATCGAGAGTCTTTCCCAATTCCAAAGTTGGGGAAGCCACGTCGGTTTTCGAACCTGACCAGCAAGAGGAGCAGAAAGAAAATACCGTGGCGGCTAATATGGATGACATACTGAAAACGATTGCCAAGCTGGAGGGAAAATCCGACAAGATCCAAGGAAAAAAGTTGACCAAGAACATGTTCCAGAAAGAAAATGTGGAAGTTTTAACTGGTTTAACAAAGGAGCTCAAAGAGAAGACGTCAGAATTCGAAAAGGTGAAAGTGCAGATAAAACAGCATGAAGCCTATAAATACCGCCACACCAAAATCACCGAGTTTTTGGGAAACTCTGCACCTGTAGAGTTGAAGGTATCTTTCTAGGATTTGGTCCGTCTTGTAAAATATATTTTCAGAATAATGAGCCAAAATCGGAAAAGCAGACGCCGGAGTTGAAGTATAAGAACACAAAAATTAATCGATTTGAGGAAGTGATTGCGTTTCAGCAGGTCCGTTTTTGTAATTTTTTTTCTAAAGAGTTGGTGCTACCAGGTTAGATTGTTTAATCTATATGAACGGAAAGCTCTTGTCAAGACGATCGAAATGGTCTAAAAACCAACTGTCTAGCTCTATTTCGACGGGAGTTATGCCCCTCGGGAGAGGGTGAGAGACGCAGAGAGAACGACTGCCTGTCTCTCTGCGTCTCTTGCTCTCAAGCATCCAACTTTAAAGGTGCATAACTCTCTTCAAATTGGAGGATATGAGCTGGGCTTTAGACCATTTTGAAGGGAATTTCAAGGCGCATCTAGCGACCCGACTCTCGATTGACTGGGTTTGGGCTCGACATATCGGACCGGATGGGCTCAATTGAGCCCATCAAGAATAATTGAGACGAATTAGGACGAACGAAGGAGTCGTTCAGGCCTTATTGGGACAATTTGGACCTAATCAGAATTATATCTGGGACCAGAACTGGTCAGCGGCCGGTTCTAATACGGCATCCCACAAAATACCTAACCCATATTTGTTTCAGAGGGAGAATAGAACAATTCTCAGTGCTGAGTACGCCGACAATATCAAGCTCTGCGCAAACGTGCGAGCTTTTTGCACCCATGATCAAGTTTCGGAATATTTTTACGTAAATTCTTGTTTGGAGAGGGCGACAACTCTCAAATATACGGATTTCTCTACTCTGGAGAAATTCGCTAGAGTCATGCCTGATCCATTCTACATCCGAACAATGGGGTGGTGGAAAGATACCAGCGAATTTATTTTTGCCGATGAGGTTCGAAGAGTTATTCCGATCGCGTTGAAGAAACAAGGATGCGAACCTGGAAAAAAGCTAATTGCCCAGCTGGAAAACCTATGGAAACCTGAAAACGACTACACCTACTTGACCATCAGTGTAGATGAATTTTTGGAGACCCTCGAACAATTCGACGTTGATAAGAGGAATATTACGGTACTCCCAGATTTCAGTTCTCAAAAAAAATTTTCCCAAAATTTCCAGCTCGTCCCCGATTTCGACCAAGTGTACGCTCTAAACTTTTACGACTGGGTTCTCCCGTTCTGCACGTCTGCACCAGATAGAACGCAAGTGTTTGCTCCGCTTCAGGCAGCATTTGAACTTTTTGAGCGGCTTGTTTTCTGGAGGAAGGTGATGTGTCGTGAAAAATGTGGGTGTCGTGAAGGTTTTGAGAAGGCCGTGTTGGAAAAATTGGAAGTTTATGTCGATATGGATCAGGTGAGTCAAGTAGACAGATAATCAGATAGACAAACAGACAGGCAGACAAGCAGACAGTCAAACAGACAGACAAACAGACAGACAAACAGACAGACAGGCAGACAGGCAGACAGGCAGACAGGCAGACAGGCAGACAGGCAGACAGGCAGACAGGCAGACAGGCAGACAGGCAGACAGGCAGACAGGCAGACAGGCAGACAGGCAGACAGGCAGACAGGCAGACAGGCAGACAGGCAGACAGGCAGACAAGCAGACAGACAAACAGACAGGCAGAAGAACAGACAGGCAGACAAGCAGACAGGCAGACGAACAGACAGGCAGACGAACAGACAAGCAGACAGGCAGGCAAACAGAAAAGCAGACGAACAGACAAGCAGACAGACAACA
>GL380498.1:1618-16493 GCA_000143925.2 Caenorhabditis brenneri
TTGAGTATCTACCCGAAAACTGCTTTTGACAGAATTTCTTAATTCTAAAATTGAAAAAAATTGAAATGACCTATTCCAACCAGCATGATATATATATATTTTCAGTAACCAATTTGATTTTCTGAAAAATCGAACTCTGAGAAAAAAAAAAACCGATCGCTTTGAAATTTTTTAAAACAGTAAAACGAAAAAAATTTCTCAACTGGGAGTGATCAACTGATATATATGGCTCTTCTGCTATGGATCAATAACTATTTTCGTCACTTTTGGTGTCTCAACTGCTATGGATATAGCAGAAGAACCAAATATAGCAGTTGAGACACTAGCAGTTACAACATAGCAGTTGATCCATAGCAGTAGGGACACATAGCAGTTGAGTATCTACCCGAAAATTGCTTTTGACAGAATGTTTTACTCGAAATTTGAAAAATTACAATGACTAGCTCCTCAGTCGACTGCAGAATTAAACTTGGAGAAAAAATTTGATTTTATGAAATTTTTTGAAACAGTAATTGTTTACCAGAAGTTTCTAAATTTCCGAAAATCCGCTCTTTTGGATTTCTTTTTCCAGTTTTCTCATCACTTTCTCCCCTTTTCTCTCTCTTTTTTTCTCTATTTTTCCCATAAGTTTCATAATTTTCTTTTTGTTAGTTTAGCGATTTTCCCACCACCTATGTCACTGTTTTTCCCCTCTTCTACCACTTTTTCCGATTTTTTCTCCTAAATTTCCCTCTAAATTTCATCATAAAACCCCGAAAAAATTCTCCCAAAATCACCCTCTCCCGACAGACGTCTTTCCCATAGACGTCATCGGGAAAAAAAAGAGAAAATGGGAAAATTCTCCCCATTTTCACCTGTCTTTTTTCTTCGAAAAAGTCAATTTAGTAGAGATTTTCAGCTGGGAATTCAGAAAATCAGCTGATAGATGAATGATGTTTTGGTGATTCCATTCTCCTTTCTTTGTTGGATTATAGGGGGAAAATGGCTGGAAATTAGAATTTTTGGGGCTGAAAATACAGAAAATTCAGATTTTTCGGGCTTTTCGGTGGGAAATGAAGCTTTCTAGATGGTTTTAACGTCTATTCCAGCCATTTTCAGCCACTTTCGGCTGAAAATTCAATTTTTCTCATTTTCAGTCAAAAAAACTCGATTTTCCCACCAAAAAATCGTTTTCAATCAAGTTCTAGTGATTTTCTGCATTTTTGAATGGGTTTTCAACCTAATTTAGGCTATTTTCATTCAATTTTGAGATTTCAAAAGAGAAATTTGAATTTTTTCTCAAAATTCCAAAAAAAAAAAAACTGTTTCCAGCCGAGTTTTGAAGGTTTTTCGAATTTAATTCATTGATTCGGTTATCCCATTAATTGCAAACCGAGAAACTAGCGATTTTCACACCTTTTTTGGTTTCCGAGGGATTTTTTGGGATTTTTGCCTAATTTTCCCTATTTTTCTCAAATTTTCACATGATTCTCCATAGTTTTTCGCAATTTTTCGCTTTTTTCCACTGAATTTTCTCTTTTTCGCTCAGTAAACCCTCAAAAACCCCTTTTCCCCAAAAAAATCGGTCGAAACGCACTGAAAAAAATCCGGAGACAAGTGTTCGGTGGAGCGCGCTTGCATTATTTTCGTACAGTTTTCCTGTTTTTTTCTTGCATTTTGTCGGGAAAAATAGCTGTTTCCAGCAGATTTTTTGGGAAATTTTCGAATTTTCGGTGAAAATCATGAAAAAATAAGCTGAAAATCCGAAGAAATTGAGAGAATTGGTAAAAAAGTTGGCTATTTTTGAGAAATTTTAGCGAAAAGTGGGAAAATTGGATTTTTTTCGAGTTTTCATTCAAGGGTCATAGGGGTTTACTCACTAACATGCCTACTAAAATTTCGAAAATCGCTGAAAATGATAAATTTATTTTGAAACAGTGAAAGTTTTTCGAAAAAAAAAATTTTTTTGTTGAAAATTTTCCATTTTTTCTTTCTCACTGTCTCTCGTTGTTTCGTGATATTTTCTTGTTATTTCTCCTCAATTTCTCTCAAAATCACCAGTTTTTCAGCCCATATATCTCCATCCGTGGTGCTACCCGCACACCGTCCCACCCTCCCAGTCGGTGTGGTCTGTCTGTCTGTGTGTCGGTCGACGTATATCCAGATATCTCCTCACACGTGAATGGTGGCAACAACGCGTCAGAAAATCGAGAACGACGATGAACAGGAAGCGTGGAAATCGTCGATTCAACGCGCCAAGGAGTGCTTGCCGGAGAAGGTAAATTTTTGGATGGGAAATATGTTTTTTGAGAGGAAAAATAAGGTTTTTGATGAATTTTTCGGCAAAAAACTAGTCATTTTTGTCAACATATGACCAAAAACCTGAAAAAAAAAGGATTTTAGACCTAAAAGACACAAAAGAAAGTGTTTTTCCAGCCAAAACAGTGAGAAAAACGGAGTTTCGACTGAAACCGTAAAATTTCGACTGAAACCGTAATTTTTACGATCAAAAACGGCTAAAATCGAATTTTTGCTCAAAACTTGAATGAAAATCCGTCAAAAATGAGGATTTTTGGCTGGAAGAAATTGGTGAACAAATGCTTTTCCAGGGCGTTTTTTCAATCAAGTTTTCACAGAAAAAACCACTGAAAACGGAGAAATTTGTATTTTTCCACCTAAAAAATGAGGAATTCTCGAAAAACTACTAAGAAATGCAAAATCGCTTAGAATGCCCAATTTTCCATTCAAAAAAAGGCACAACCACTTGAAACAGGAACAATTTTCCTAATTTTTGCAGGCATCCGGACCGCTCGTCGCACTACTCGAAGGCACATCAGGTCATCATCATTGGACAGAGGTGAGCAATAGTTTTTTTTTGGCAATTTGGAAACCCACAGCAATTAGCATTTAGAAATCTTTTCGAAAATCTTGGGATAAACTTCGAAACAGTAAAGTTTTTGCTCGAAGTGAAATATAATTTTTTTACGGTTTCGAAAAATTCAAAAACATGAATTGCAGTGGGAATTGCTAGTCGCTGATGCATATCAATGAACTATCCTCCAAAAACACTCAAAAAATTACTGTTACACAAAATTCACGGCTTTAAAAATTTCCGATGAAAATTGATATGCCGATCAATACGTAGCCAGACTTTTTTTGAAGAAAGGCGGAACTCAAAAAAAAAACATTTATCTGAAAATTTGACAGTAGATGACTCTGGAGGGTTTGAACCTGGGGCCCGTTAGGCAGACCGCAAAAAGCTGCGCCACACCAGCTGCGCTATGACGGCCACGGCACGGTCACATTGACGCGGGTGCGGAACAAATATGAAACAACCAAAATTTCTATAGTTTTTTCGCTTTTTTTACGTGAAAAGTTGTATTTGAACACGCCGATTCTAAAAAGTTTGGTTTTGACAGGGCTCCGTTTCTTAATTTTTGAGTAATGCGATATTTGTAACAAAAAAAATGCAAAAATTAACAGAAAATCAATGTTTTCAACAATTATTATCTCAAAAACTGAATAATGAAGCCCTTCGAAACCAATTTTTTCGGGTTCAGCGTGTTCAAATATAGCTTTTCATGTAATAAAATCAGAAAAATCATAAAAAATTCGGTTGTTCCACACCCGCATCAATTTGGCCGGGCCGCTTCTCAAACTCAAAAACTATTCACAAAAAATTTCGAGCAATTTTTTTTACTGTTCCAAAGTTTTCTAATAAATTTTAATGATACTGCCTCAGTAATGAATTAGAAGAAGTTTTCTGTTCCTACCAATGTTTTTTTGTGAAGCAATAGAAAACATCTTCAAAATTACTGCTTCGAAAAAAACTTACAATTTTTGAAATTCTCAACAAAAATTGATACCCACTCCAGGTCGTTTTTTTTTTCATACTTGTCCGAACTGGGCTCGGAGGCCCGGCGCTGAAAAATTTGACATTTTCTCGGAATTTTTTTTTTCAAAATTTAGGAGTTTGTTCTTCGTTTTTAGTTTGACGATGTATTTATAACCAAAAAATGCCTGCTTAACAAAAACTAGTGAAATTCATAGTGGAAATTCAATTTTGGAAAGAAAAACGCGCGAAAAAATTTTTGAATCTGGGCCCGGCTCGCGACTCGGCGCACAACTTTGGCTTCTTATCCAGAAATACAAATTTTGGATTGTTCCAATCAGCTTCACAAAAATCTAACTACTTTTGAAAATTATGAACAAACTTCAGTCTTATATGGATGTACTGACCGAAAGATTTTCGGAAAAAGCGTTATTTTATCATGAAACAGTAAAAAATTTACTGTTTCGAAAGAACTCAATTCTCGATTTAGATGTGAACTTTCCTGTTGAAGTGTCTCGAGAAAAGAACATTTTCAGACAAACCACCCCCGACCCACATTTTGCAACTATTGCCGAGAGAAGTTGAACGGAGTGCCGTGGCACGGATACACCTGTGATAGTGAGTTTTTATATACGAAAATGGCTGAAATATTGAGATTTTGGGCCTAAAAATGCCTGAAAATGGTACTTTTGAGCCTCAAATGCTCAAAAACAATCAGTTTTACCTCAAAAAATTGGGTATTTCGCCCTAAAATCGAGGTCTTGAACCCAGAAATTGTGAATTTACCCATCAAAACGCATAATCTTTAGTCGAAAAACTCAATTTTGCAGTTTGCAAAGTGAAAGCCCATCGAAAGTGTCGGGACAACATCACGGAGCCGTGCAAATGGACACATCAGTCGAGTATTCCATCGCATTTACAGTTTATTAGTCCGGAGGTGAGAAATTTTGAAAATGACTGAAAAAACATGAAAAATGGACAAAAATCAACAAAAAAAAAACCGCAAAAATGGTTCAAAAACGTCAGAATTGACGAAAAATGGGATTTTTCAATGCAATTTGACTGAAAAATAAACCAAATTCACAGAAAATGCTTCGAAACTGGTTGTAGAACCCTATTTTTCATGAGTTTTGCCTAGTTTAAATGATAAAGTTACATCGAATTTTGATCGATAAACGGCTGAAAACCCATTGAAAATAGTTCAAAACTGGTCCAAATCCGTGAAAAACTACCAAAAATTCACTGAAAATGCCAAAATCTGCCCAAAATTGTCTCAAATTTTTCACTGTTTCACACGATTTTCAGTGAATTTTTTCTCAATTTTCTGTGATTTCCTCTCCGCACTAGGCACTGCATATTCAGCAAATTCCATGGAAATTAGGCCTAAAACTCTCTAAGTTTGAGCTGCAAACTGCCAAAAACTGCATAAAAATTGACGATAAACCAATTTTTTATGAAATAAACCAAAAATGTCACTGAAAAACCATTGAAAATACCGAAATCCGTCCAAAATCCTTAATGGTTTTTTTACTGTTTCACACGATTTTTCGCTCAATTTTCCGTTCGATGACGGAAACTAGACCGAAAACTTAAAAACTTAATGAAAAACTCAGGGAAACAGCGAAAAATGACCAAAAACCAGTTTTGATGGGGTATGGAATCTAGGAATTTAGTTCCCTATCCCATGGTTTTTTACTGTTTCAAACAATCGAGGTTCCCATCAAATGCATAGATTAATAGTTTTGTGATTGAAATGTTGAAAATTTTTCAAACATCGGAAAAATTCATAAAAAATTGTCAGTTTTAGAGAATTTTGGCAGCTTTTCTTGGGGTTTTAGATGATTTTGGATCAATTTTTACCGAATGGAGCTAAAAAACTATCGAAAACCATTCGAAAATCGACTAACACGATTTTCTACTGTTTCACACGTCTTCCAGTAAACTTCTCTTGCAATTCCCATCGTTTATTCTTACGCACGGCCAATGAAAAAAATGCAATTCGATCATACAGAAATTAAGAGGAAAAATAGCTGCTGTGGCCTAAAATACCTCTGAAATTTGTTTCCTAGGTCACAGGCTTTTAGTGAATTTTTCACTGTTTCGAACTGAACTCCAGACCTTGAATGGTATTTTGACAGTTCACTCGGAATCGCCCTTTGCTTTCCATGGTATTAGGCGTATTTTACACAAGAATGTAGCCAATTTTTCACTGTTTCGCACGTCTTTTTGTAATTTTCTTTCCCGATCTCCCACGGTAGTCTTCTCATATAAAAACTGACAAATTTTGTTTAACATTGTGCTGAAATCTAGTCAATTTAGGCGGAAAACCCCAGAAACAACAACTCTGGTGGCCTAAATAAACTTGTGAATTCGGTTTCCCAGGCTACGGTTTTCGTGATTTTCACTGTTTCAAAAATGAATTCCAGAATTTCAAAATTTATTCATCATTTACTATGATATCGTATTATCGGATTTTAGTACATTTTTCAGACGGTTTCACTATATTTTGGCTTTTTTGACGAGTTTTTCGGACTAATTTGATAATTTTCAGACGATTTTCAGCCCTAACCAATAGATTTTTATTTCCAGAACTCAATACTACCGCATCAATGGATGGAGGGCAATCTGCCGATGCCGTCGAAATGTTCAGTCTGCGAGAAACCGTGTGGTTCGGTTAGGAAATTAGTGGTAAGGAAAATTTTTTTTGAGTCTTTTTTTTTGTTGTTTTTCGGCTTAATTTTGGCCGATTTTCACAAAAATTTCAATTAAAAAATGACAGGAAAACCGGCAAAACCCCCCAAATTTCTGAAAAAAGTTGAAAAACTTCAAGTTTTTGACGATTTTAATTAAGTTTTTATGATTTTCAATCAGGAACAATGGTTTCGCTGTTTCAGAAATTTTTTGTAAACTTTTTTGGGAAATTTGCTGTTTGGTCACATTTTGCATTTCAGGTGTTCTGGTATATACGAAAAAAATTAGCAATTTTTTTTGTAAAAGTGGTATAAGGCCGACCTATATCGGCCCGAATCGGCTGAATTTGATCCAAAGGTCCTTGTGATCACACAGTGAATTTTTTGCAACGTTCGCTCTATCGCACACTAAGCTGGCATTGTGCCAAAACATTTTTCGGCACGCTGCCAAATTGGGCAACGTACCGTGGCGGTGTCATAGAAAATTGAAAAAACATTGAAGAAATGCGACCACTCATCTTGGTGCGCTTTCAAATTTAATTGAAATTCGCAGTAGAAAATGCACAGATAAAACAGGGATGCATCCAGGTGCGTTCAGCGCCCGCAAAAAAGCGGCGACAGGCATACACCTGAGCGCTGTGGCGAAGTGTATGCGGAACGCACAAAACGCTCCGCAATGCAAAAAAGGCTTCAGGGTAGAGAAAAATTCAAAGCGTTCGAAGAGGGGCTCATAGGAAATGAGAAATATGAACTAATTATTAATGTAGAAGAAATTTAACAATATTCAGCAAACATTTTGAGAAAATTAATTAGTTAAAAACACATTTATATGCGAAATCATCGAATCATCGCCACTACTAAAACTTCGTCAATTTCTTTGAGGACGCTCGTCCTTTCAATTTTTATCGCGCAAAAAAATTATTTTTTCTTTCATTTCTTGCCTTTTCATCAAAAATCTTTACGGAAAAAAGCCAACAAATTTAAAATTAGCAAAATAATAATTAAAACCGACAATTTTGCATATAAAAGTGTTTTTTATTAATTAATTTGTTCAATATTTTCTCTTATTTTCATTTTTCTTCACAAAATATCACTGTAATCAAATATTGCTCGCGACGCTCTTCTGTCTCTCCTCTCTCGCGTCTCCTCGTTTTGCGTTCTCTCTCACTCTCTGCAAAAAAGTGGCGACACGCGCAAATGCAACGCCGAAAGCGCCGCCTTGAAAACATCCCTGAGATAAAATGTATAGAGGATTTTTTTTTTTGAACTTTCAAAATCAAAAAATTGTTTGCTGTTTCAAAAAAATTAGGTTTTTTTGAGTAGAAAATTTACCAGTGATTCTCTAGTCAATACTTAGTATTACTTACAAAAAAAGGAACGGCTAAACACAGTCAAAAAACTAAATGTTTTCTTAAAGGAGGATTACGGGAATTTTTGAAATTGTTTTAAAATGTAGAGTGTGTGCTCATATATTGCTGTGTGATATTGAGAGAACTCAAAAAAATTCTTAAACCCCTGAAAAATAGCGAAGAAAATTGCTTTTTTCAGAAGTGGGATGGGGTGGCCTAACTTTTTTTGAATTCCCGCCGGGTTGAAACTTCGGCCGCGGCCCTCAGAATTTTCTAGAAAATTTTTTATTTTTCTCAATTTTCTTTAGCTTTTCGCGCTTTTTCAACACAATTTCAGCGGAAAACAGTTTTCGATATTAATTCATCAATATTAAATTTATTTTATCACCAATCTCGTAATTATTTCGTTTAAAACGTCAAAAATCCGAGCTTTTGACTAGGAAAAGGAGGAATTTGATTTTTATTCCTCGTCACATTTTGCAGCATGTTAAAAAAAACATTTTTCCATTTTGATATGATCGTTTTTGCGAAGTCAAAAAAGTTGAAGATTGTTTTCGCTGAAAAAAGTCATAATTCAGTTCGATTTGATAAAAAAGAGTTCTTCAGCTCGAAATTAGCATCAATGCAGTCAAATCAAATTCACTGCCAGTACTGCTGGAAACCGGGTGTTAGGCGAGAGATGACAATTGTCACGAGTAATAAAGAATCACGGGCGAAATGGGTTGAACTTCTGGGGAAGGATTTTGAGAAGCGAGTCAACAACAAAAAATACTCATACGTATGTAAAAGTCATTTCCCTTTGAACGATGGGCGACGTTCGTGCCACGCACTCCCAGAGGTTGTGAGCGAAATAAAAAAATTAGAAGCGAACATCAATAATTTAGAAACTTCCGAGCGATGATTTCGCAGAAAATCAATCAGAACCAATTTTTGACTCTGAAATTCTTGATGATGCTGAAAATGCCATTGATGTGTGGGAAGACGGTGGTGATGGGAATGATGAATATGAGGGAGTTGATGTTGGGGATGATCAAATGGATGGTATTAGTGATTCATTTCTTGAAACGGGTGATAGTGATGCAACGGAAACGGATGAGGATTCAGAGTTTAGTAATTATTCGTTTAGTGATGATGAGAACGATGAAGATTTTGTGATAGAAGAGAACGAGTTGAAAAATTCTTATGAGGAGAGTGACGATGAAGAGGAAAGAGATATTGAAATTGATTACATTTTCGTTGATTTTTCTATCGTGCTTGAAGCCATCAAATTCTGTAGAAAGTGCGGAAGTGAAATAGTTGACGTAAAATGGGAAAAGCCAGCTGGCTTCGCAATTTCTGTGAGTGGTAATTTTTGCATATAGATTGATTTTCAATCTGTGCAGGCTGACTTGAGCTGCATCAAATGTAACAACAAATGGAGATGGTGCTCATCAAAAAAGTCAGAATTTTCCAAGGAAAAACTCGTGAACAAAGATGTTACGTCGGCTCTAGTTGTAACTGGCGCGTCGTATGCGGTGCCTTATTTGAAAATGTGGTTTTGAAAGAACATTTTCTTTCCAGAAAACTTGCGCATTTTTTGAAACTCTAAAAACGCCTTATCTCCGTGGATCTGCACACTACAGTATCGTAAAAACTCATATTGAACCGACAATTGACATGATCTACGATCAGAAAATGAGTGATGTTCGAAAAATAGTGCTTGCCGAATCACAGAACGTTAGTCATACCTATTTTTTGCGAAACGGTCTATGTTTTTTTTTAGAATGGAGGCATCCATCTTTCTGGTGATGCAATGTATAGCTCACCAGGCTACTGCGCCAATTTTTGTCGTTACGCCATTTTAGACGTCGCTACAAACTTTGTAATTGGAACGGCATTAGTCGGAAAAACCAAAAAAACAGGCAATTTTTTCAAAAATAGTTCTGTTTATGAACAAACGAAATTGTCAGAATCATCCAAATCCATGGAGCCAAAAGGCTTAGAAGTGGCTCTCAACGAAATTCAAAAATGGGCTTCAGATGACCCTCGAAATGCGAAAATTTTGAGCATTACAACTGATAGGGATGCTACAGTTGGGAAGATTCTGTCTACTAAATTTCCACTAATCAGACAGTTTTATGACTTATGGCACTATGGGAGGAATCTACAAAAAGCCATCTGGAAAGTAAGAATTTCGCTCAATTTCTACAAAAATTTAGTGATTAGAGAAGTTATCAAAGTCATTTGTATTTCTCAGAAATTGACTCAAAAACAATGGGCACCTGTTAGACCATGGTTGAAGCCGCTGATCAATCAGCTTTACTATTCTCTTGAAAACTCGGATGGAGATGGGAAAAAAAAAGTTGAGAAGTTTCTCTCGTTTTTCCTACATTGTCAAAACGTGCACAGCAGATTCAAAGTAAAAAAGAACGCGAGATATACATAGAAAAACTCGAATTTCAGACCGTAAATGGTTTTAAGTTCACTAAAGTGCACAAATGCGGCCATGGGGCAACCGCGGTCAGTCGAAATGACTATTTTGACTCGAAAAACTCCGTCCACAAACGTGCTCTAGCATTGCTTTGGGGGATGTGTGCAACGACGAAACGTCTCAAAGCTCTCGAAAATATTTCACCCTTTTTTGCCACATCAGAAGTAGAATCTTTCAATTCCGTCGCCACTCTCTATCACACCAAAGAGTTGTTCTTGTGAGTAAAAAAACAAAAATCGCTTTAGAATTCATAATTCTAGCAAGGAAAGCTATCCAATGCGTGTGAAAATAAGTGTAATACATTGGAATCACCTCAAAAAAGAAGAGCGAGAGGGGCGCCGTCCATTTATCGGCAAGAAATCATATTTTAATAAAAGTAGTAAAGAAGTAGTATGGAAAAGCTACAAAGCACGCAGTCATCATTATTGGAGAAGAGAAGTGTTGGAACTTGTCCGAAAACACGGTTAAATTTTTCTCAAACAGTTTTTCATGTTGAAAATGTTTTTATCCACTATTTCATATTGAAAATCTTCTTTTTTTCTAATTTCAAATCAAAAATTGATTCCAATAAATTTTTGAGAAAAACGATCATATCAAAATGGAAAAATGTTTTTTTTAACATGCTGCAAAATGTGACGAGGAATAAAAAATCAAATTCCTCCTTTTCCTAGTCAAAAGCTCGGATTTTTGACGTTTTAAACGAAATAATTACGAGATTGGTGATAAAATAAATTTAATATTGATGAATTAATATCGAAAACTGTTTTCCGCTGAAATTGTGTTGAAAAAGCGCGAAAAGCTAAAGAAAATTGAGAAAAAATAAAAAATTTTCTAGAAAATTCTGAGGGCCGCGGCCGAAGTTTCAACCCGGCGGGAATTCAAAAAAAGTTAGGCCACCCCATCCCACTTCTGAAAAAAGCAATTTTCTTCGCTATTTTTCAGGGGTTTAAGAATTTTTTTGAGTTCTCTCAATATCACACAGCACTATATGAGCACACACTCTACATTTTAAAACATTTTCAAAAATTCCCGTAATCCTCCTTTAAAACACATTGATATTTTCACTGTTCCTGATCAATTTTTTGATGATTTAGAAAAATTTTTTATCTATAAAATCATTTCAGCCTGAAAATATTTTTTCGCTGTTTCAAAACTTTTAAAACGAATTCTATTGATAAAGTTGCTATTGATGGACACATCTTACAACGAAGTTTCCAGAAAAAAGTTCTCTTCAGCCTTAAAAATCACTCTCGTAAATTTTTTATATCAAAATTTGAAATTTAACAAACTTAACATATACTATCAAGGCATTTTTCAAATGCTTCGCAACTTGCGAATCGCAAAAATTACAACGAGAACATTTCGACAGTAAACTTGGACAGCAGCCAATGGGCCAGAAACTACTAGAAATCGGTCCAATAGTTTGAAAGCTTTCGATGTTCCGTCAGCCAGTTTCAACCAATGATTTCCAAGCAGAATGAAATTTTTGCTAAAGGAAACAAGTTTCTGGAAAAAGTTAGAATTTTTACTGTCTCAAAAACATTCTCACGATAATGGAAGTTGATTGCTTGTTACTCGGATTTCTGAAGCATGGGAGTTTACGAAACAGTAAAAAAAAATCAATTCCAAATCCAGGAAGCTTGAAATTTCTAGAAATCGGAAAAATTGAAACAGTAAGAAGTTTTTTCAGCGATCTGGGAAGTAACAATTATAGTTTTTCTTCTTAGGTTCAAGATTAGAACTTTTGAAACAGTAAAAATTGTTTGATGTTTCATCAAGCGAATTTACTGAAACGTAACTTCTGCATTTGATTCCATTCCAATAGGCATTGCAGGAGTTCAGACTGTCAGAAATTTCGAAAATTTTCTATTTCAAAAAGATTTTTTACTTGACTAGTGAGAAAATACATTCTTTTTCCTTCTCAAAGTTTTTTTTTTGATAACTTAAATGAATGTTTTAACGATAAATTAGGTTTCCACGAAACTTTCCACACTTTGGAAGGTTGCGATTAGCTGAAGTTGCTTTTCTAAGAATAAATTGGAAAATCTTAAAACAATTGAAAAATTCCTGTTTCAGAAAAAAGTTTGAGTCGTTATAAAAAGTTGTTTTTTGCTTTGGCTATCAAACATTTTTTTTTCGAAAAAGTCAAAAAATATTTCCATACTTAGGCAGATTGATTAGCTGAAGTTTCGATTTTTAGAGCAGAAAACAATTTTGAAGTAGTAAAAAATTTTACCGTTTCAAAAAACTTTGGTTTCAACGGTGTGAAGATCACCAACGATATGAATAATAATCAATTTTAAAAAACTTTTTTTTAGCAAGATTTGACTCTTATTCGAATAAAAAACGAGATTCTCAAAATATTCATGAAATAGTAAAACTTCTTTATTTTTTTAACTAACTTCGAAACTGACTGAATGTTTCATTGCTGGAACAAAATAAAATTTTGAAACAGTGAAAAATTCTTTTTTTTTCAAGATTTTGCTTGCAATAATTGACTTTAATCCAGTAAAAATCATCGCAACTTTCTAAGATTTTCAAGAAATTTGAAACGGTAATAATAGCCACTGTTTTAAAAAAGTTCGTTTTACAGCAAAGATTTTGATAGTGAATAAGTACATACTTGTCGAATATCCTATACTGCAGAAGGTTTTCTGAGAATTTTTGAAAAAGGAACCAGTTGTTGAACGTATTCTCAGTTTCTTGAACAAAAATAACATTGGTTCGGGCCTTTTTCGGCCCCTGAGAAAAAATGTCGGACGTTTTCCCGGCCATTCTTTCTTTGCCTGGATTTTTCGACATCTATGATCCTGACAAGTTTTTTTTACTTTGAAATGCTGCGATTGACTTATTTTGATTTTCAAAAAGCACGAAAAAATTTTTGAAACCTTAAAAATGTTTTACTGTTTCGAAAAACTTTGGTTTCAACAGTGTGAAAATCACCAACAATAAGAACGCTGCCAAATCCGCAATGGTTTTTTTTTCGCAGTTACTGATTTTATGGAAATTCCAAAATTAAAAAAAAATTGGTTTTAATTTCAAAATCTTTCGAGTTTTTTACTTTTTCAAAAAATGTCGATTTCATCACTATAAAGATGAAGACCGATCAGAGTTCTACAAGGTCAAGTGGTCAACAATTGTAAATTCTGAAACAGCGAAAATTATTTTTCCCCAGTTACTGGCTTTATTGAAATGTTGGATTTTTTCTAGAATTTCAAAATTTTCTTTTTAAAAAATCCAGTAAAAATATTTTTAAGTAGCTCGAAACTGTCTAAAAATCGTCCATTCGTAGCATCGCTGAATTTCATTTCACACCCTTTTTCGGACCTTAGACCAGTAAAGCTCACAACAATTTTCGAACATTTTCAAAAAATTTGAAACGGTAAAAATATTCACTGTTTCAAGAAAGTTCGTCTCACGGCAAAGATTTTATGGATATGTTTCGTAGTTCAGAATATTTGCTTCCCATAATAAAAAAAAATTTTGAAACAGCAAAAAATTCCAAATTTTCTTGCAGGACTATCGATGCATTTGGTGTGGTTGTTGTGTCCATGATACGTGTATCGGTAATCTGGCTCGTTCGTGTAGTTTAGGCCACTCGGCACTCTCAGTCATATCACCATTGGCACTCAAAGAGGTCAATCAAATGGGACAGGCCGTTCTCAGGGAGGAGGCTTATGGTAAGTGATTTTGGGTGAAAAAATTGAAAAAAAAAAGGAGCAAAACTGTCCTAAAATACTGTATTTTTGACCAAAAACTGTCTGAAACCGCCTAAAATAGCCTCAAAGAAGGTGATGGCCTAGAAAACTCTTTTGAAAAAATCCTAGGCTATCGACGGAGTAAAAAAAACGCAGTTTCTCAGAGAAAACTAACTCGAAATAAACATTTTGAAAGCAATAAAATCATGGACAGTGGTTGTGAACGATGATTTTGGGAGCGGTGGCCTAGGAATTCCATAATGTGGGATTCTAGGCCACCAGCGCTTTTGGATTTCTAGGCCACTAACGAGTTTTTGTGGTTTAGAAACCAGCATAAACCGAAAATAGGAGGAATTTTCCAGAAAAAAAACATCCTGTCATTCTTAATTTTAGAATGGGTGGCCTAGAAAACCAAGCTTTGGAATTCTAGGCCACCAACAAACTTTTCTTGTTCAAAAAGTTCATCTTTTCCGGGTTTTCCGCATAAGAACGATCGAAGGATTGATTTTTCAGAGAAACTATTTTCTTTTTTTTTCGATGAAACAGTAAATTTTCACTGTTCTGGGACTACAGCTTCTGAAAAATTGAGTGAAAATTACCCGGAACCTGCAAAAAGTTCAGGGATTTACGCCTAAGAATTGTCATTTTTCTCAAAATTTTTTTTGGCGAAGTTGGTAGATACTCAACTGCTATTTCTCAACTGCTATAGGGGTGATCAACTGCTATGTTGTAACTGCTAGTGTCTCAACTGCTATATTTGGATCTTTGGATATAGATCAACTGCTATTTTTGCCACTTTTGATGTCACAACTGCTGTGGCTATAGCAATTGATTCATAGCCTACGAGCCATATATTG
>GL380498.1:19351-29610 GCA_000143925.2 Caenorhabditis brenneri
TGTAAATTAAACTCAAACGCTAAAAAAGTTCACAAATCCCCAAAACTTTCAAAAATTTTTTACAGGCGGTGAATCACCGGGCGGCAGCCCACTAATTGTACTAATCAACGCAAAATCGGGTGATAGTCAGGGTCAACGAATTATCAAAAAGTTCAGGAGGATTTTGAATCCAATTCAAGTATTCGATATCATTGCGGCCGGACCGGATTTCGCGTGAGTTTTTACCTTAAAAAAACTGAGATTTTCTGGAAAAATTTCGACAAGAATGAAAAATTATTAATTTTTTTTGAGTTGAAAAATCACGAGAAACGGGAAAAAAATTTTTAGTACGACACTCCGATATTCCATCCTTTTTTCGAATTTTTTTTCGAAGTACGCCTTGTGGGTACTTTTCCGAACCGTCTTGACGCGCTGATTTCAAAAATCCGATTTTTTTTTTAGTTATGACAAATTTTGTGAAATTGCTCAGAATAAATTTTTCCACAAAACTACCGTATTTCGGTTCGTTTCGTTCCAATTTCGATGAAAGTGAGATTATTGAAATCAGCGCGTCTAGGAAGTCCAGATTAGTGTCCATAAGCACAGAAAACATTGGAGGCCTAGAAAACCTAATTTACTGGATTTCTAGGCCACCAATAGCTTTTTTTGTCGTTTTGGACTGTTTCGGACTGTTTTTCTCTCTAGGACGCGGCATTTTTTCTTATTTTGACAGATTTTCAGCAAAACTTCCATCGAAAGGTTTTTTCTAACAAAAAGGAACTATTTCGTGTCTATCGTTCAATAATAGTTTTGACCATATTCTGAAATTCTAGTGAAACAGTGAAAAATTTCTCGGTTTGTCACTGTTTTTTGAATAGTTTTGGCGTAGGTTTTGTTACTAGAATACAAATACAAATGGCAGGGAATGAAGAAAAATCTACCGAGATTTTTTCGAAACAGTAATCATTATGAATTATATACAAATCAAGATAAAATTAAGAAGAGTTTTACTGAAATTCGCATGAAACAGAATCATTGCTTGAGAAAAGTCGAATAATTGTTATTCGAATTTCCAGTTTTTAGCTGAACCAATCTACAAGCTATTGAAGTATGAAGGAAAAAAATGAATAGAAAATTCTCTGGAGCAGGAAAATTTTTTGCCCATTTTTTACCGAGAATACTTTTTAAAAAATCTTATTGCTCAGAATAATTTTTTTTCGAATCTATCGTATCTCGGTCATATTTGGTCAGTACGTCGAGACGGTTCAGAAAAGTACCCACAAGATGAAAGAAGCATTAATGGTCTAGAAATCCAAGTTAGGAATTTCTAGGCCACCGACTTTTTTTCTTGTTTTTAGCCAGTTTGAATATTTTTTATGATTTAAAACAATAAAAATTGAATAATTATGGCTGGAAAGAAACGAATTACTGAAAGTTTGTCTGGAACTGTAAAATATTTTCAAAATTCAATTGTGAATTTTGTCCAAATTCAACCTATTCAATGACAGAACGTGATCGAAAAATATACCAAAAATCGCCTGAAACAGTATAAATTTTTTGACCATTTTAGCGTAAAATCAGCCGATTTTTCATAGTTTTTGCCTATTCTTGACTGATGTTTTCTGTTTTTTCTTACCATTTTCGACAATGCTCATCAAATACATTACTGCAGAACGATGGGAAAAAATTGCTGAACGTTTCTTGAAACGGTAATAATTTCTTATCGATTTCGCACCAATTTTAAATAAACTAGATCGTTTTAGTGCTTTTTTCACCTACTTTCGCCCCAAGATTTTTGTGGCCTAAAAAAACACAAATTGTGGGTTTGTTGGCCACCGACATTCCCACCCCTGGCCTAAAATACTGGTGGCCTAGAAATGAAAAATTTAGATTTTCTAGGCCACCTTATTTTTTCTCTTGGTTCTAGCTATTTGGAACCAATTTCCGGTCAATTTTCGTAACTAGATGAAGTTTGACTTCGACCTGGTTTTTCTAATTTTTAGCGCTTGTTTTGATCTGCTGCATTTCAATTCCAGCCAGTGAGGAACAACTCACTGAAAATTGATATGAAACAGTAAAAAGTTTCGAAAAAATTGTTGAATTTGCCCGAATCCAGCCGATTTTTACAATAAAAATCGGTCTTTTTCCGCGAGTTCGTCAGTAGTCTTGTTAATGACAGAAGAATGATGGCCTAAAATATCAAATGAGGGATTTCTAGGCCACCGACTTTTTTTTGTTTTAAGCCAGTTTGAATATTTTTTGATTAAAAACAATGAAAATTGAATAATTATAGCTGGAAAGAAACGAATCACTGAAAGTTGGTGTGAAACAGTAAACAGTTTCGAAAATCAATCGTGAATTTTGTCCAAATTCAACCTATTCAATGACAGAATGTGATCGAAAAATGTACCAAAAATCGTGTGAAACAGAATTTTTTTTTGACGAAAAACTGTCAATTTCTCATATTTATAGGTCATTTTTACCCGATATTTCCAATTTTTACAGTTTTTTTGACAGGCTATCAAGTCATACTTTCAAATAAATTTACTGAAAATTTTCTGAAGCAGAAATAAATTTTTTGCCTAAAAAAAGTTTCTCATTTTTCAGACTAACATTCTTCTCACAACTCGAATCGTTTCGTGTCCTGGTGTGTGGTGGTGACGGAACTGTCGGTTGGGTGCTCAGCGCTTTCGATCGATTGAATTTGCACTCAAAGGTGAGCAAACTTGGGGAATTTTTGGGAAAATTTTGAAAATTTTGGGAGGAAAAAAACTAAAATCGGTGGAAATCACCCGATAATGGGGTTTCCTGCTGAAAAAATGGCTCAAAACAGCCAAAAAACGGCTCCGTGGCCTAGAAATTGCATTTTTGAGGTTCTAGGCCACCATAAAGTTTTTATTGCAGGACAGGAAGTAAACAGTTTTCTAGGCGAAAATTGGAGTTTTCAAACTGGAAATTGGCATTTTCAGTGTTTTTTTTTAAACTCCGCAAAAAAGTGGGCGTGGTCTGAAAAGTATGGGCGGAGCTTAATACGATTTAGCAACCTTTACGAAAGTGGGCGGAGTCTGACGAATGTAGATGAATCTTTGAAAAGTGGGCGGAGCCTAATTTAAAATGCGAATCCTAAAAATTCAGCGTGGTCTAATTTTAGACAGTAAATCCTGAAAAAATGGGCGTGGTCTAATTTTCAACAATGGATACTTGAAAATGGGCGGAGCCAATTTTTTTCGGCTATAGTATCATGGCAGAAACAACACTGAATACCCCCCAAAAATATTTCCGAATTTTTTGAAACATTGAAAAAAGTGGGCGGGGCCCTATAAAACGGATTCTAGAAAAGTGGGCGGAACCTTCTTCTCCAATTAGTCACCATCGTGGAAACAACATTGAATACCCACGAAAATCATTTACTATTTTTTTAAACAGTAAAAAAGTGGGCGGAGCTTACCGGCGGGTGTGGCTAGTAAAGAAAAATGAAGTGGGTAAGAAACGCCTACCTTTTGTAGTTTTTGTAGTCTTAGCCTCAACAAATCTCTCTACTTACCTTTTTTCCACCATCAGTCCTGTGGTCTTTCTGGTCCCAGCTTCGTCGATTTCTGAAAAAATATTCAAAACAAATCCAAAATCAGCATACCTGGATTTGCGGTCTCCGCGATGTGGCACCGGTTCTGGCCACCGTAATCCTTCAGTAGGCGGGCCTTAATCCGCGCCACTTGGTCCTTTGATCGTTTTCCACGACCCGTGACAATCGTGAAAACTGCAAAAATTTTCGAATTTTTGAGAAAAATTTTTTTTAGTACGACACTCCGAAATTCCGCTCATTTTTTTCAAATTTCAAAGTATGGCTTGTTGGTACTTTTCTGAACCGTCCTGATCTCCTGATTCCAAAAATTTGAAATTCAGTGAGATCCGACGAAAATTTGCAGAATTATGACGATTTTTTGTGGAATTGCTCAGAATAATTTTTTCAAAACTACCGTATCTCAGTCAGTTTTGCTCTGATTCCGATGGGAACGGTATTTTTGAAATCAACGCGTCGAGACGGTTCAGAAAAGTACCCACAAGCCCGGTTAACGGTGGAATTTTTGGTTTTCTAGGCCACCAACTGTTTCTGTTCATTCTCGGCCATTTCAGCCATTTTTCTTTCTAGTTTCAGCCCCATTTCCACTAGCTTCTTACAAAAATTACTCTAAAATAAGATTGGTGGCCTAGAAATCCAAATAAGGGGTTTTCTAGGCCACCATTCGTTTATGACCGTTTTTCTCGGATTTAAATGGTTTTTCGTGCTAAATTTCCAGTTTTTGGACCCTTTTCTTCCGAAATTCCCAAAAAAAGAACTCACCGCCTCTCCTATCCTCCTCCCCCACCGTGAGCGCAACAAAAGCGCACGCCTGCTCGACCGTCAAATAGTGAAGGTCGAAATAATTCCGACCGTACACCCGACGGAGCACCCGCACATTCCACTCATACACTTGCCGATAAATTTCGGCACTCAGCCGCCGCCTTTCAGGCCCGGAGGCGGCGCCTTGAACCTGGACCCAAAGGGCCTGGACCTCCAAGTGGTGCCGCTCCTCTAGAGCCCCGAAATCGGGACCGAAGACGATGGTGCGGGCGGGTGCGGGGGTGCCCTTTGGCCTAGCCGGCAGCACTTTTTGCTGCTGTTTGTGAGGGTTCTGGGCTTGCTTGCGTTGTCTTCCTTTCGCCATTTTTTTTTGGATTTTTTTCTGAAAAAAAAAAGTTTTTTAAAGGAAAAATTCGCAGACGAAAAGGGTTTTTTGAGACAAAAAAAATATCTTATTCCGAAACCCAATTAGCGGAAATTGCTCAAAAATTGACAAAAATGACCTAATAAACCCCCTTAGAAAGGTGGCCTAGAAAATTTCCAACTTGGGAAGTTAGGCCACCACACTTTGTTGGCTGAAACTGACTGAAATTCTGGGAATAAATGAAAAAAATGGGGGAAAACTATTTTCCGCGACAAAAGAATCCTAGATAATAGGGTGAATGACTGGCAGAGACTCAAGGCCCCCTCATGACGTAAGGGGGCGTGGCCTACGTTGGGGTAGACCCTGGGAGGGATTAGGGCAGAACAATAACTTTCCCATGGACCCTTCGGTCCAGGGGTAAAAGATGGAGGTAACCAATGTGACAGGTGGATTAGGACATGATTTACCAGAGAAGTATGGCTAAAAATGATGAGAATCTGAATTTTTGGTCAGAGAAGGGCGAGCCTGATACAGCGGCGGGGGTCTACCTCACGGTAGGTCCGCTAGCTGCGATATGGGGATTCATATGGGGTGGGCCCTCATACACGGTATGGTTTGTGCAGAGGGGTCAAGCTCAGGGAACATCATTGCCCAAGAGGTTCCACGCGCATCACTACTATGTTTGAGAGTAGCTGCCACGTGGCTCGGACGCTGACTATTTACCGTCACCTTCCCAGGAATCATATCAGGATCAGGTTTCCTGTTGCCATTGAAGGCAGCTACTACCGTTGCAACCGAAGTTACGTAGTAAGCAGCACAGTTACCCGCCGGTTTTCCTCGCGGACTAGGCCATTTCTGACCGACCGTTACTCAACTCTACCGTTACAACTGGCACTCAGCAAGCCGTCACTTTGCGAGGTTGGTTCTTTACACGCTCAGATCAAGCAAGTTCACACCAGAGGATTGGCGGTCGCTAGGACTTTCAAGTTGAGTAGGGATTTGCGACCCCCTTCGAATCTACTTGACTGATCTCCGGCCCGCAGCAAGCGTCATCCTTTCTTTGGGGCTACACCCCTAGGAGTTTTTCATTTTCTCCATCTCTGGGGTCCCTGGGAGTCTAGCTCCGTCATAGGGTGCATGTCAGGGATCTCTCTAAGAGGGTGATACCTCTATAATGGAGAGCCTCTAAAGGTCTCTGCCTTTTTCTGAGGAAACCTCTAAAAAGTGTCCATACTTTTATCTTCAAGGTTCATGTGACCGTAGCCCATAAAAGGAATCAAACATGATTGCACCATCGACAGCTCAAACGACCATTCGAAACGAAGGAGGGGAGGAGGGCCCGATCTTTCCGATGCTCGTCATAGAGAACCTCAGCAAACCGTCACCCACTATTGAAAGTGAGATCAAGCAAGTTCAGCCTCAAGACGAGAATTAACGCGCCACCGGAAAGGGGGAAGTCCAGGTGGTGGTGGCTGTTTATCCCTGTCAGACTTTTGTTCACCTATTCGCGGCAAGCCGCACCGAACCGTAGAAATCGGCGGTGAACGAGGCACTGACTGACCTCACCAAAATTTTACGATTCCGGTCAAAAGGACCAGAAAAGGGGTTGGTTTACCCTTGCGGATAAACCTTACTCAAGCCCAAGGCACAACAAAGCAAGTTCAGATATGGTCGCTTGAACACCCATTCATTACTTTGATAAGAGAAAAACTCTTACAAAGTCAGGGGGAACAAAATGCGCCATCAACCAGTCCATTTGGTTGAGAACTCGCTGAGTTGTACCTCAAACTTGGGTAATTAAACCCCTGAAACTGGTGAAATTCAGTTTTGATCATTAAAAAAGATCTGCAAAATAATATCGATTATGCTCTCAACAAGAGGATAAATTTTGAAACAGTGAAAATTGGGTGTCCCATGATGAGAAAATGGTATAAATCAGCGAGAAAGTTTTACAAAGTTTTGGGAAAGTCGGTAAATACCCAGTGAAAATCACAGGAAATCGTCTTGAAACTGACTAAATTTGAAAGAAAAAACGATCAGAAAATTCAGGAGAATTAAGGCTCCGCCCATTTCTTTTTTCCAATGTTTCCATTTCTTATACAGTTTTGAAGAGATACTAAAAATCGCAACCCATTTTTCAGTGAAAAGTCTTTTTTGAAACTGTTATAATTTCCTGTTTCAGCAGAACATTTTAAAATTACGGATGGAAGTTTGCGGTAATGCTTCATACGCAGCCAAAGTTTTTTTAACGCGCATGGACTTGGTCTCATTACGAATCGCCACTCTGGCAGTGGTGGCGGCCACTTTTCGTCGCGGGACCAAGCTCATGCGTGTTTAAAAAGTTTGGCTGCGTACCGTACTTTTATAATATATAGAACTTGAGCAATAGTTTTCACTGTTTTATACAAAATTTAAGAAGTCAGCGGAAAAACTACTGCAATCCAATCCAACTCCAACAATGAAGTCAAGTTTCGCCTCGAAAAAATGTGGGCGGAGCCTAAATTTTGTGTTTCTGAAAATTCAGACTGCAACAGAACAATTGAAATTGAAATTTGAAATTTGAACGTTTCCAAATTTTGAAACGGGAAATTTTCGATGTCCGCCCATTTTTTTTCACTGTTTCACCAAAAATTTTAGAACTTCTGCGTTAAAATGATCGTAATCCTCAGGGGAATTTCGGCTTAAAAATGAACATCCGCACGGAAAATGTGGGCGGAGAGTGAGTTTTGATTTTCTGAAAAGAAAGACAGGTTGCTTTAAATCTGGTGAGTGGTTTTCTGAATGAGATATTTTCGCATTTATTCCAGACTCCGCCCACTTTTTCACTGTTTTAAATCGAAACTGGCTACTAAACTAGTAGCAAATTCAAGAACATGAAAAAAATGCTCCGCTCACTTTTTTTGCCTTTTTGATCATATCCAAATTGGGATATTGGTAGCCATTTTTCTTGTAACAAATTCTTTGAAACAGTAAACTAAAGTTTTCCAAAAAATTTACTATTCTCTTTTTTCTAGGTTTTCAGCAAACTGGAAATTCTTCAAATTCTTATTAATTTTTAGCTCCGCCCATCATTTTTTTTTCAAATTTTCCCATTTCGTATTTAGTTTTGAGGAGATACTAAAAACCGCAACCCATTTTTTAGTGAAAATTTTTTTCTGAAATTGTTAAAATTTTCTGTTTTACCAGAAAATTTTTAAAACGCAGATAAAAAATTAAAATAATCCTTCCACAATGTATGGACCTGAACAATATACTGTTCTAATTTGAAAAAGCGGCAGAAAAATTAATGTAATATATAGCAACTTTCACAAAAAAGTCAAGGTCCGCCCCGAGAGAATGTGGACGGAGCCTTAATTCTGGTTTTTCTGAGAATAATGAAGGCGAAATTGGCGAATAAGGCGAATAATGAAGGCGAAAAGTCTAGCGAAATTGAAATTAAAAATTTGAACGTTTCCAAATTTTGAAACGGGAAATCTTTCCGGGCTCGCCCATTTTTTTCTCTGTTTCACCAGAAATTCTAAAATTGCCGCGTTGAATTAACTAGAATCCTATGTTCAATTGTGTCTTGAAAATGAAGCTACGCACGGGAAATGTGGGCGGATACTGAGTTTTGGTTTTCTAAAAAATCGGTTGCTTCAAATCTAGCAAAGGATTCTCTGAATTGAATTGAATTTTCAGACTCCGCGAACCTTTTTTAATGTTTCAAATCGAAATTGGCTGCTAAACTCATTTTTGGTAAAGCTATTATCAAAAGTAAAAAATCAAATTTTTGGAGAAAAGAAGCTTTACTCCGCCCACTTTTTTGCACTTTTGATCACGCCAGAAGAGTCATCATTGTGTTATTGACATTCCGTTTTTAAAAACAGATTTTTTGAAACAGTAAAAATTTTTGATTTTTCTGAAAAACTTACGGTTTCACCCGAAATTTGAGGAAAGTGGTGAAAACATTACAGTAATCCTTGAATTTTAAAAATTTGAACTGAGCAAACTGAAAAATAAGGACGGATCCTAATTTTTGATTTCGACTCCGCCCACTTTTTTCTCACTGTTTCAGTCTGCAACCCCAGAAATAATCCATTAAACTAATCTTCTGATTCTCGCTTGTATTGAATTCAGAAAAATTTCTCATAAACTGCTCCGCCCACTTTTTTGCAGAACGAATTTCAATTTCCAGAAAAAAAAATCCTGTTTCACCTCACATTTCTGAATTACAATGAGAAAATCACGATGATCCAGTCGACGATTTTTTTTTCGGAACCGTGAAAGCCTGAAAAATTCCTTTCCCTAGCTCAGTTTTTCAGATTACTCGACAAAAAAAATTGACTCCGCCCCTTTTCTTTACTGTTTCATTAGAAATTTGAAACAAATCTTCAAAAAGTACATTAATCGCAATAAGAAACACGCTGGTTATAAGCTTTCGGAAAACTGCATGTTTATTTGACTCCACCCACTTTTTAGGCCGAATTTCAAGAAGAGAAATTCTATACCACTCAATTTTGCCTCAAACTTAGGAATTTTTCGAAATTGAAAGAATTAAGCTCCGCCCACTTTTTTTACTGTTTCACTAGAAGTTTGGAAAAAGTATTTGTGAGAATCACACTAATTTCGACGCCAATTTGATAAAAATAATAGAAGTTCAGCTCCGCCCACTTTTTTTTTCCAGATTTTTCCAAAAATTTCAGATTTTTCCAAAAAGAAAGATAGGCCACGCCCCTTCTTATCCACCCATAATTCCTCTCCATTTTCAGTGCCAACTCGCCATCCTACCCCTCGGCACCGGAAACGATTTGGCTCGGGTCCTTGGCTGGGGACACGCCTTCTACGATGATACTCTTCTCCCACAGGTGGTCAGGACAATGGAAAGGGCACACACGAAAATGTTGGATCGATGGAGTGTTTTGGCTATTGAAGGTAGGGGAAAATCGGGGGAAAAAAGATGGATTTTGAGGTTGTTCAAAATTGGTCGAAAATGACCGAAAATGAGGATTTTTCGTCCATAAATAAGCTGAGGTTGGTCCCAAAAGCCTGAAATCCTCATCAAAAAAAAATTACTGTAGCTAGGTTCAGTTAGATGTGCAGGTTTAATAGTTCTGAGATCGAATTCTCAATGAGTCTGCTTTGAAGGTACAGTAATCATAGCTTAATGTGCAAGTAGATACTGACTACTGATTTGAAAACGTCAGATGTGCAGGTACAGTATCCTCCGATCTTGCTTTTGAAAAGGTTACTGTAGAAGTTTGATGCTCAGGTTATGTTTAGGATACTGTAGTTGAAAACACTAGATTTGCAGTTTTTTTTTCTCGGTAGTTTTCAGAGAGTTAGATAAGCAGGTGGTCTAGATTACTGTAGTTCACTTAGACGTGCAGGTACGGTAATCCTAGATTGAACCAAAAAAAATATTTTTCTTACTGTTTCGAAATTTCACGTGAGACTTGTGGTTGAAATCTTATATGTTCGTTTCATACTTGTGATCGGGCTAATCCGGGCTTACACGGGCCTGCATATAACTCGGTTCAAAATGAAAATAGTGAGCAGAACAAAATACCAGATGATAGAACTCGGCGAGCTCTACAA
>GL380499.1:2207-40041 GCA_000143925.2 Caenorhabditis brenneri
AGCTACGTTTAGAAAAAAAATCTCTATTCAGAGTATGTGATATGTCAGTCGCACTATCATAAACTGCAAGTGAATTCACATTAATTTCAGGATGTAGAGTTGGCAGATTTGTAAGTTCTATCCTTTTTCGCTGAATGCAATCAATGCTTTTACAGACAATGGGCATTGATGAAAAACACATATCCAGCAATCTGTACGAATCTCATGCAAGGTGTATGCTGTCATCAAACTTCATACATGCAAAGGCTTTTTTATTCCTTTACTGGTGGTTTTTCTTCGTTTCAGTGGTGTCATTTTGTTCGGCTGTGCACCACACATTGATCCTGCTTGTTCCGTTTTATCGCAGATACGAAATAAGCTCAATGATACGAGTATGTCATAGAAAATATTTCGAAACAAACGCATTTTCAGTGTGAAAGTTACTACATCAAGAGATATGGCGGGCCACATCCAGACCTACATATGACAACTGCGAATCCTATTGATCATTTGATTGATTATCTGGGGTAGGCCTTCCTAGCAAGGTTTCATCATATTGTTTTTTTTTTATCAGAAACGATGGATTCCTTATCGTTCGCATGGTTTACGACATGCTGCATCATTACGCTTGCGACAGATTAATCGACTACGTCTGGGTTCACGAAATCAGTAGATGTGATGAAAAAATACTGATTGAAGTTCGCAAAAAATCAAAGATAGTTGACAATTCAGTAGTTATTGACACGGAAATGGATGGAGGAGGAGATCGACACCGCGGTGGATAGTCAGTTTGAAGCTTACCTATATTTAGAACATTTTTTAAAGTTTTTAGCGATCACCCAGAGAAGAAGAAACTTTTGTCGTCAGTGGAACCAAATGATTCTGTTTCATGCGCGAAATTCTCATTGAGCAGAGAATCGGTATGTTATTTACTTTCGTGAAATATCTTAACTGAACGGCTTATGAAGTCTTTTGTTTAAAATATTTTGATTTCCGTAAAAGTTAAGAAAAAAAGTATGCTACTGAAATATTATGTCAAATTGTTTCATATGACAAGCTTTTGGTTGAAAAAAGAATCAAGTTTTAAAGTTTCAATCGGACGGCAATATTCATGCGATAGTAACGTCTTCTAATGAAAAATGCATTACAAATATAAGTTTTGATAGTATAGTATATCAACATTGTTTTTCAGCAACCTTCGCTAATGCTCTCCGAATCAGACGAAGAGCCACTGTTGTCTCCAACACTGTTCAATTCCTTGTCATGATTTTTGCTGAAAGGAATACTTTTTGTCTCTGAATAGTCTCACATGTCTTCGGTTTCTCACTCTAGTTTTAGCTCCCCTACCAAACCATCTATAATTGTTCAATTTAATAGCGTTTACTGTTTTCATTACATCATTCTTAGTAGAAATCTCGGTATTATTAATAAAATTATTCATTGATCTTTATTCCAATAACGGCGCATAATTTTTTCAAGAACTGCTGGCCCTTTTCGAATTCCTTGCGGTTAGAAGCTCTCTCTCCATGCTTTGGATCCTTTGGCGGAGATCATTGATGGTTTTGCTGTCAGTCTCAATTTTGTCTCGACACTTTTGCAATTCGTTGGCTTGATCTTTCAGGAACTCATTTTCAGCTTTCAGTTGCTCATTCAAATCTGATTTGACACTTTCAACAGATTCATCAACGCTTGGCTCACGCAATACAGCATCAATTTGTGCAGGAGAGTAGCTGTTAATAAGTATTGAAGGTGGATCACATGATATCGAATGAACAGTTTGAACTACTGCATTCCGTTTTGTTCCATCTATTTCTGGCTTCAAAACTTCAATTTTTGGATCTTCTGACTCTGAATCCGCGTGATACAATTGCTCGGCTAATGCTCTTTTTTCTTCCTAAAAATATAAATTTGAAATAGGTTTTTGAAATAATCAACTGACTAGCAGTAAGTCATAGTTGTGTCGCAACGTTTCTGCTTCTTCTCTTGCACGATTTCTTTCATCCCGTACTGCGCTGAAAACATTGAATATGTTTCAATGATGACAAAGAATAGAAGCTCACCTCCACCGACTCCTCCATTCTGCTGTACAGCTTGACCACCATCTCATCGTCTTCTCCATTTGTGCAGCACGATCTCTTGCCTAAATTAAAACAGTATGATGGAAGTTGAATGATCAAGTAAAAAAACCTCTTTCAGTTCACATAATCGAATTCTTTCACAAACATCCCAATCTGTATGCTGACATCTGCGAACTGCCCATGTTCGGAGAAAATGCATGTCGGTATCTGAAATTATGAATCATGTAATATAAGACATTTCATTCTTCCTAAACTATAACTACTTTATTTTCGGAGCATGATTAAGAACTTTTTATGACTAGAATTAACGAATGTTTGGAGTGAAAAAGCTCACAAGAATATCATGAAATCACCTATAGCAATAGGTATCCCGTAAGTGGCTACTTTAACGGGGTAGTTTTTTAGAAGAGACTTTGGAGGTGCACTTCAATACGAATGTTTACGGTATTAATAACTGCTTGTAAATTGCCCATTCAAGTACTCAACCTACCATTATTATCAACATATCGGTTTCCAATAGAAGCTACAGAGTCGGCCATTTTGTTCAATAAGACGTAAAGTGTTGAGAGAAGGGAAGTACTGACCGGTTGTCTTGAGAATGTCAGCTGTTGTCAGTGTAATAGAGCAGTCGTTTCGAGTTTCTTCAATCTCAGAAGCACCTTCATTACTAATACGTCACTGAAAATCTGAAAGAGCTTTCCGGTGGTCATGTTTTCAGAAGTGGAGAGGCCGGAAAACTGAGAACATCCGGTGGTCATATGTCATTCAACCAAAGAATTATAACTCCCGTATTTCATGGTTCAGGAAAACTTATTGGGGCTTCCCTAAAAAAAAGAAGAACGTTTTCAATTCAATGATGAGCTGATCCTAATTTTTCTATTGCTTATTCTTCCTTTCAACTTTGAGAACCAAAAAAAGTTTATTGTCTCATGTATTGCTTCTGAGAAAGTTTGCAATATACACAGTTTAGGAACAAAGAATAATGTACAATGAATGTCTTATGAATTTACAGTTCACGAGAGAATATGAACAAAAGAATTATTGGCATCTGACTGCACGAAGAGAAATGTTGTAGTTGAATGGAACGGGTGAGTTTTTTCGATGAATTCGAATTGGTTCTTTCAGTGATGCAATGAATTCTTGAGAAAGATCAATCTGAAATAAATAGAATAATATCAATCGAACTGGATTCAAGTATAAAATCACTTACCTCATCATTTGGAAGTGTGCAGTGGAAATATTGAAGGTTTGGAGTGGCAATGTGAGTTTCGGAGACATGAAGGAGTAGAAGACTTTTCATTTCCTCTTCAGAAACAGCTTTCAACGATGCACCAAATTCAATCGATAAACGTTTCAAATATTTCTTATTTTCGAATGGAATCGCTACTTGATAGGCTTTTTGAAGAGCAAGATTAGCATCGAACTTGCTGGCGACTTTCAAGGTGACATTCGAGACCGTATGATCTGAAAATAAACATCACAATTTCAAAATGTCTCAATTTACAAACTTACATTTCAGATAATCTTGGCACAATGTGTGAACAAACGAATGGTTCATGTTGTGGTCTCCCAGAGAATTAGGAGTTGGTTCCACTGGTTGATTGTAGGTGAAGACAATCTCAGAAGCATCACAGCTAGCATTTATTGATACGTTCTGCTCTCCCGTCGTTGAAATCTCCAGATGACGAATAGTTGCTCGGTGTTGTTGAAGAAGAGCAATGAATCTCTGAAAAACACAGATTGAAAAAAGTATTTAAAAGGGAAATCTAACCTGACGAAGGGCGTGATCTTTTTGCAGTGATCCTTTGGTATTGATCTTCAGAGAACGGAGATTGAATCCTATAAATGTTTCTTGTTGGAACTTTTTGAAGGAGTTTTTTCCTTACGAGAATTCCTGAATGCACTGAAAAGTTGATTCGTTGATTTTCCCATGCAAACATTCATTTCGAGTTTTTCGACGCAGTTTCCCGATTTGACAACTTGTTCCCAACCTTTTTGATCCAAACTCATTTGAGTGACACGTCCATCTTTGTTGATGAATGTGATAGAGGAATCTAAATGGATAGTAGATTAGATCACAGCCACCGAGTGAATAATTATTTCTAAACTTACATTCTTCATTGATATCCACTTTCAGGCCTTTGATCTCTCTGTAGATAAAACGGTTCACAAGAAAATTCAGACGATTATCCATTTCTGAAACGGTGATGACATCGTTAATCGGAAGATGTCTGCAGACATTGGACAACAAATCGACAGGAAGATCTCCGAAAATTCCGAGTGGATTGGACATTTTGAGATTTTCTGAAAACATTCAAGTTTTGATTTTTAGAAACAGCAAACTTGACGAACTGATAAGAAGAAATGAGTAGAGGGGGTGAAAAAAAGGGAAAGTTGAGGTGAAAGGAGAGAGATGATAACAGAGTATTTGTCATTGAAAATTAGGTAGAAACACGTGCGAGTACGGGAATAATTAGAGGAAACAGAATGTGACAGCTGGGTTGCAATAGTATCTTAGATTCATACGGTAGGTTAGAGGTGCACTTATTATGAACCACAAAACTTGTTCAATGAAAACAGTGTTCGGTAATTCTAGAACACTAGTAATCTATGAGTCAACTAGGAACAATTAAAATTGATTTAACATATTCAAAACTAAGAGGCCTGGAGACAACAAAACCAGGTAGCTCACTAATCACTCAGACATACACAATTGACCGTTCATCCAATGCTCAGCTAACCAGAAAGATAAATAAAGCCTTCTGTTATTAGGTCAAGAGGGGTGAGAGATCCGAATACAAACATCGGATTGAATGGTCAGTATGGTCCTTCCTCTTTCTCCAGTGGGCGTGGGGTTTCCCCTTTCTATTGTGGGCGGAGCCATCTAAATGCAACAACGACACAAGACAAAAAAAGAAGCTAGAGAGGGGGAAGAAATAGAGAGAAAGACACCGGTGCAAATGTAAATTTCTTTGACAGGCGCGTCCGATTCACGTCGACCACCACCACCAATTGCATGATGACGTCCTCCTCTATAGGTTGTATGCTCTCTCGTCGTCTCCTGAAACATATGATCGGTGTATTGAAAACGAGGAAGAAGAAGAAGAAGATTCATCTTTTTGAATATCCATTGAGTGTAAAAATAGATAACTTTATTCTGTTTATTGATGAGATTCTTATCAACTAGTACCGCCTGGAACACGAGTTATCAGTTTTTCGATAGTGCTAAAAGAAAAGCTAAAATGACCACATGATGACGTCCATCGTATAGTTTTTTTGAAGTGAATGAACGAAAAAATTGTTGACATGATTTTGAATTCTGGATAGTCTGTGTACGCAATTCATACAGTTTCATGGAAATTGGAATGATAACAAGGAAATTATAGAACTTGAAACTTCAATGTTCTATGAATTCGAAGAAAACGATTCGAATAAGAAAATTGTATAAAGTGAACTACAAAACTCTGTTTTTTGTTGAAAATAAACCGGAAAATGTGACTTGTGGTCTGTAAATATGTACATGTACATTAAGTTTTGTTCTTTTGTAGAGAGAAGTTTTTATGGTGTATCACTTTATGAAATCAAAAAATATGATTTCGAACAAACGATTGGGACATAGTAACCTCAGCGGAGTTTTTTCAGGTCATTTACTAGTTTGCGATATTTATTTTCCTGTTTTTGAGTTTCACTTTTCCAGATCCACCAAAACTCCAGCGCCTTATAATCACTGTTAGAAACTGAGTTATATTCACTAGTTGCCTAGTATACACGATTTTGAATTCTGAAAATGAATGGGTACCGTAGCGTAATTTATATGCAACTTCCGAAGATGAATACGAAACAAAAACTTTCTGAAGATTTCATGAAAAAGCAATTCAGGAAGCCAGTTGATGGATAATGATGAAGAGAATACTGCAATAAGGACTTCAATTCCTTATATTTCTTGAAGGCCTCAACGATAGGAAGTTCTTCTCACTTGAAAAACTGTGCAGTTCTAGCCTATACCCTCTGAACTTTCCACTTTTGGCATCTCCACTAATTGTTCAGATCAAACTATGATTTTCTTAGGTCTGCTTTATGGTAATACTTCATGTAAGCTCAACTACTCCCTTTATTTATTCAGATTACTTGTTAAAACCTAAATAAACAGTTGTTCCTACAGATATTTGTTCCATTTCTCAGTTGGACGTTGTTCTCTAGATAATTAGTATGTCTCCCCCTCCATTTGTAACCGCCAATTTACCGTAATCCACCAACGAAACTCGAGAAATCTCGAGAATGTTCATATTTCTTCTATCCGATTACGTAATCATAAAACCGAGTCTAATCGAAAGAGTCGTATATGTCTTCTCAAATCTACTTTTGATGTATAAACCGCTCCGCCAGCTGCCCTTTCCATCGGACCATCATATCCCGTCGGAGAAGAATTTTGTCCCGGACACACCTATGCGTTGACCAAGAAAACGAGCGGGTCTTCCCTACACAATAGACTCTCTTCATTCTCTGTCATCTCTATTGTTTCTTTGTGTATCGGGGGGTCGCACTCAGATTGGACCCATGATGACGTGAATAATTTGATGTGTCCAGGACATTACTTCTAGAATAAAGATATTGTGACGTGGCAGGACAATGAAATATAAGATGAAGAGCTGAAAGACATACAAAAACAAGTTTATAGAAACAGGCATTCCAGAAAAAAAGATTCCTTACAATGACAATTTGACACCGTTTCCAAGAAGTGATTCTACTCAATTATGTGACCATGCGTACCGGAATAATCAAATAAAGTTTTCCCATTTAAGAGAAGATCTGATAGAAATTCAAAGTTCCGTAGTGACAATCTAAAAAAAAGTCTCAAAAACAATCAACAATTGATATCCAGGACCAGCTAGGAGAGCGATCGTAAAAAGTTAGTGGAACAAGCGAAAAACGATTCTGTTAAATACTTTTTCCAGGAATCAAAACCCTTAAAGTTTTTGACAGTTCTAGTTTTCTGAGTTCGAAATAAAATTTCTTCATTATTGATTTATAAGGTCTTAGGAGTGTACTGAGAAAATTACAGTAGATCTCAATTTCCCAAAACTTAGGAGTATGTTCATTTTTCCCATTGAATGAAGAATGCCAAAAACTTTTTGATTTAAACATTTTTCCTGTCTCTCTCGTAACCTTTCATTTAGAAAAAAAACTGGGAGTTCAACCTGATCAAAACGTAGAAAACAGTTGATACGAAATACAAAAATTGTGTTGAACACTGAATTTTTATGTAGTTGTAAAGCGTGTTCTGTACATCGTATCAGGAGATCTATACGAAACAGAAACCTACAAATTTCCACATAAAAGAGAGCAGTTGACTGAGTTCTTATATCATATTCATTATCTGATGATATGCAGAAGTTTAATGAACAAGGCTATTTGTTATTATGGTAACAGTAATCCGAATAACTGGCTCTTGTTCATTAAACATCCAAAATATCACCATTTCGACTCTTAAACCATGAAAAAGAAAACAGATATTTTCTTCTCATTTTTCAGATTTAGACTTTACAAATTTCTATCTCATACGAGTTCAAATTCTGATATCTTGAATACTCTTCTCGTAACCACTACCAATAATATTGGAAATAACGCGAAACCTCTAATAGAAGGGCAACATTCGTCTGTTGTTTACCGCTCCTACGTCAATTTTCCCCTGTAGATTGCCGTTTGTTTTGTGATAGCATGTTTCGGGATAGAGATTCATTTTGTATTTGACACAATAACGGCAAAACTGCTTTATGAATTATTATATTAATCAATCTTCAGAGAAACACCTTGCTTGCAAAATATCTTATCTCAAAAATGCAGTTTCTATTGTTCTTTCTAGTTGACACGTCCATCTGAACACCTCGAAAAATCCTCGTTATCTTATCAAAAGTCTACGGTTCAATAAAAAAAGAACAATAGTTTTTGGATAGATCCCTCTTTTTCTTGTCTCATATCTCTTCGAATTGTGAGTGTTGTCTCTCATATCCTTCGAGCTACAGTTAGCTGTTTTCCGAAACAAACAATGCGAGTAAAAAGAGAGAAAGAAAGACGTTTCGTGGAATCCTTCCCCTCGAGTTTTGGGTTGAGTGGATAGGTCTGGCGGATGTAATCCAGAGAGAAAAGAGACAATCTGTTAACTTTTATCACGAGAAAACTGTAATGTATGTGAAAATGTTCAATAGATCAATAAGCAGAAACCAACGGAGAGACTCAACAGAATTCTCATCCATGACTACAGTAGAAGTCTTTCAAAATGAGAGATGGATCGTTCTTCGGGTTTTTTGGATGTTTACGATTAAATTTTATCGATTCATAATTTAGAGTCTTTCTGATGCCACCGTAACTTTTGATTTCGTCGATAGTTGGAATCATTAAATCCTGTTTTCGCATAAAGTACTAAAACAAACATATGTTTTCTGCTCTTCTCGAAATTTTACAATACTGAAATCTAAATTCAAATTAGTAGAGCAAACAAAACAATTGACAAAACATTCCATCTTCGCTGCTCTTCTCTTGAAGATTTCTTCTTTTTGTTTACCCTCTCGGGCACCTCCCACCTCCGTCATTTTTCGAGTCTTCACTCATTCATTGGATCTTTCGCCATGGCTTCTTGGGGTGAGTTATTTTTCGAATTCAGAAAAATGTTTTATTCAAATATTTAAGAACATGAACTTCGTGAAATGTTTTCTCTTCATGATAAGGATATGAGTGGATTCATCAGCAAAGATGATGTGATCTGTATGTTACTTGGAGCTGAAAAGGATGACAAGAAGGATCCAGTATTCAAGACCAATCTTAAGTTTTTGATCCAAGTTATCAAGGAGGCCGATAAGGATGGAGACTCCAAGATCACTTTTGATGAGTTCAAGGAGTACATCAACAAGGTTACCTCCTAAAAATGGGATTTATTTTTAAACAAATATTTCAATATCTTATTAAATCTCTACAAGAATTTATTGTAACAAATTATGAGAATAAATATGTAAACAACTAAAAGGAAATTGAAACTCAACAATTCAACAAAAAAGGATTATGAAATGTTAAAATTTTTTAGCGACCATTCATTGTCTTCTGTTTCTGTAGATGATGATTGGAAGACCGGAACAGGCGGCGGAAGAGCGTTTGGTTCTTTTGAGAGATTCTCTAGATTGTGTTGTTTATTTGTGTAGTCGTACAAAAACAAGCCAGGGTATCTGTAAATTTTCGATATTCTATAGTTTATATAATGCATTTATATCCATCGCTTTTTATCGTAACTTACCGTATACATTGTTCATTATATCCTTCCGCAAGATCAGCGAACTGTTCGATACCTAACCGGATCGAAGTTGTTGTAGGATCTACACGACACTTTTTGAACAACTCATCAGCCAATTCATTTTCCAATTCTGGTGGATACAAGGTTTTCAATCCCTTTTCCACATATTTTTGTCGGTAATGAAATACTTGTCGACATAGTTTCTCTAATACTTCGAATGACGTTTTGACAAGAGGAGTTTTTCGCGGCACAAATCGAACGACTCCAACGTCTACTTGTGGCCTCGGAACAAAACATGAGCCTGAAATTATCTTTTCTGGAAATAATTGTTAATAAAAAAAGAACCTGAAATTTGGAAAACCATTTTTGGCTCTGTCACATATTGGGCCATAATAGAAATTCTGGAACGAGTATCACAAGCGATAGGAGAGCATAATCGTTTGGCAACTTCTAATTGAAAAGTCAATGTAAGGGGCACTCGACCATACTGCCAAATGCCTCGTTGATATGACATGTCTCGTAGGTATCTGGGAAACTACTGTTGATTGGACGAGAACGATGTATACTTTTCATTAAATATTGGCGTGCGTACTCAAAAATGTTGTTTCAAACTGGCAAATATTCAAGAAAACTGTTAGCATACTGTAAGTTGAATGTCATTAAATACTCACTTGATAATCAAAGGAGAAGCGATATTGAAAGGGAGATTTCCAATAACATGCATTGCTGGAAGATTCGGACTGTGCCAATCGACGGATGAAGGACGATTAGGCTCATTCTGAATAATCAAAACAGAATGGACGAAAGACTGATTTAATAACCTTCCAGATATCACCAATTTCGGTTCGTAAAGCATCTTCGTGATGAATGAACATTCGAGATCCTGCTGCCTCGGCTAAATGCTGAAAAACGTTTTGCTTCTTTGTGGAATCGCTTCCATATTTTTCACATTCTAGTTTTCACAAGATTCCATCAAACCCTGTAATATGACTATAAATAATTTCTGATGACATTTCTGGTAAATCATTATTCTTTATCATCAATACCTCACATTTTACTTTCCCGATAAGCAATGAGCGAAAAATCATTATTTAACTGAAATGACGTACTTGTAAAGGCGGAATGAATCTATTATCAATTTCTACAACATCAAGTCGTGATGCTCCTGCTTCAAGGATTGCTCTCGTAATACCACCAGGACCTGGACCAATCTCCACAACCCAATCGTTTTCTTTAACTTTTGCTTGTTTTGCTATCTGCAGTAAAGGAACTCTTATTCTGATTAAAACTTTGAATTCAAGTTTCGAACCTTTCTTGTTATGTTCATATCCATAAGATAGTTTTGTGATAAAATCTTTTTCGCTCTCAATCTGTACATGTGAATGAAGTCACGAAGTGCCGGAAGTGGAGGTAGACGTAGAGCCATCTGAATGTTTTTGTACTTCCCCAGATTTCATCGCTTTGAAATAGGCTTCCTGTACTAACAGTACTGATGCTGCTCGAAAAGTTTCGTAAACTAAATTTTATTTCTGATAAATAATTTGAAAGAAAGGGTTCCATTTGGAATCGAATTATTATGTGAAGACTGAGGAAAAAGTAAAGAAGAAATGAGACGTGGATTGGGGACAATAAAAAGAAAAAAAGAATCTGAGATAAAGCAAGGTCGAAAGAGAATGCTCTGTAGAAGCGAGTTGCACAACCGTGTATTGGCGACACTCATCAATGAAAATTTCATCAAGATAATTCTGGAATGGTCGGAGAAAATTGAGGCGACAAAGTTATCGTTTAGTGATCTGTTTTTTCGAGGTCTTCGCGGATCAAATCGACAAATTCCTTGTAGGCACGCTCCAAATCATCATTAATAATCACTTTGTCGAAAAGATCCGGGGTTTTATTAACTGAAAAAAACATATTCAAATTAAGTTGGATGAAAGTTCAGTAAAACTGATTCTAAACATATTTTGCTTGAAATATGTTCAGTTAAAGCTGTTTAACGAAAATTGTTATAATTATGTTCCCTGATTGTTTTTTTTTTCATTCAAATTAATGTTTTACTAATGTTTGTCGAGCTACAGAATAAAGATCAAAATGACCCAATAGGAAAAAAAACTAACTCTCATCAAGGTCCTCTTGAGCATGCTGAAGTCTTTTCCGGAGAGTTTCTTCCGTTTCTGTTCCTCTAGCTCTTAGTCTTTCTTCGAGTGATTGGATTGTTGGAGCACGAATCAAAATGTATCTAGCATCCAGATGACTATTCTTTATGTTACGAACTCCTTGCAGCTCAATATCTAAGACGCAAATTTTTCCACTATTTTCGATTTCCTCTACAGTACGTTTGCTGAAAAACAGCTCAATATACAATTACTTTCATGGAAATGCAATGATTACCTTGTTCCGTAGGTATTACCACTGAATGTGGCATATTCAAGAAATTCTCCATTTTTGATCATCTCCTGCATTTTTTCTTTATCCGTAAAGTAGTAGTGCTTTCCGTTGATTTCTCCAGGTCTTGGACCCCTTGTCGTATCTGTAAAAAATGAAAGGTGTGATACAAATTAGTTCTCATCAAAACTTACGAGATACACTGAAGGCAAAACTATTTGGGTGCTCCTTCATTGCTCTCGTTAGAATTGTACTCTTTCCTCCGCCGGATGGCCCCGAAAGCACAATAGGACGACAAGGCATTTTTCGGACTAAAAAACGAAGTAAGAGGGTAAAATTGGTTTTAAAACAACTAAAATTTCAACAAGATGACATACCAAAACTAGCAAGTATGACCGATGTTAGCTTCATCACGACACGAAGTGCATGAAATATTTGTGTAGGAATGTTAATGTATTAGTGATTCGAGAAAATATTAGGAAAAACTATATAGCGTGACCAAGTGGTTGACATTTCAACAGTGGCACTTCTAACAAATATCAATGGAGCGCGATAGAGAGCAGAAATATAGAGCGAAATTCGACGTTGGCCTAAAAAAACCCACTACCTTATCAATTCGAAAGGTGTTTAGATAAAATTCAACTTTAATTTACATAGCTGTCGGAAGAGCTACGAATATCGGTTAAAACTGCACCGTTATATAAGAAGATAGGATTCTAACGGGGAAACGATAAAGAATGAAGTGGGCGGATGTTTTGACAAAGAAGAAGAAAGATAGAAATATCTTATTTATGTCCACTTTGCGAGAATGAAAACGGGAACAGTCATGTTCTTTTTACAAAGAATGTTGCGTTCAAGCCGATATCTTCCTCATTTGATGCCAGTGGTGAAAATGGGGAAAACCCACGTTGCGCACACATAACAAGCAACATAAATTTTCGCCACGTCGTCTCCGTCTCGCTGTCAGCACTCTCTCTCGCTGAAGCACTTCCTCCGCAAGATGGTCCGCGGAAGAAAAGGAAGAAGATGAGACCAATAAAACGGAACGACCCCAATTGACCTGTTATGTTTTGATAAGTAGACGTGCCATTCGTGTCATTACGCTATTAAAAAGAGTAAAAAGTGGTACATTTGTTATTATATGCTGAGTGTCATGAAACCAAACTAATTTAGTAATCTTAACTGAAGAAATTGTTGAATCTATCTCGAATTGATTAATGGATGCATCATATGGATGTCTTCTGGAATGCTTGAAAACGAGTTTTCACTATGGGTGCTCTTTTCAATTGTGTCAAATATTGAAATTACTTTTGATAAAAAAGCATACCTTCTCGACTACGATTACGGTTCCGTTTTTTAGCATGATGGAGCAAGAACAACGTATACATGACAGAATTCAAGAGGAATGAAAATCTATATTATCTTGAAGCCTTTGCTTTTTTTAATCCGTCACGAGTTATGAGGATTAGTTTCAAGGATTATAATTGAGGGACTTGCGAATGAAAACAAAACTCACAATAATCCTGAATCACAGTCATAGTCGACTTAGTAAAACTAGAATCCTAGAATACGACGAGAAAGTCTCCTCTAGGTACACTCAAGCACACACAAATGTTGCAATTTGATGGTCTTATCAGTGTGTTTCTCACTGTTTCAAGTTATCACGTGTGTGCTCGAAAGAAACAAAATTGAATCAGAAATCCATAGATGTCTAAGTTTAATATGCCTTCGAAGACCGATTTTTTGAGCGATGAGTAGTTGTCAGTAAGTACTACCGTCGTCTTTTTTTTTTTGAAAAAGAAAACGGAAAAGGATTATTGACTTACTTAACGTTGGATAAACGGAGTATGAATGCCAAAACCAAGCGGCACGAGATGTAGTGTGCATGAATACCTCAACTGGCTGTCGCTTATTTATACCCCCTCTCGTCTCTTCTCAATCCAAATCTTATTTATCCGGCATGCTTATGACGACGAGTGATAAAACGGCTCAAATAGTCTTATTGCCACCGGATATACAATCCATTAGAATAAATTAAAGATGGGAGCGCGACAAATACTGAATAACGATGACCATATGAGAATTAGGATAATTTGAGAAAATACTACAGCGGAAGCCAGAACGATATCTGGACTTATGAACCAACGTTTATATTACAAATCCACAGATGATGTTATATTTTTATTTAACAACGAGAAGAGACTGGTCTGTGTTACCAAAACATCTGCTCATTTTTAAACTGAATTCTATATTTACAAGTAGGTCAGGGTTAAATTATCAAATGTTGCACAGCTTTCATTGTTCATCATCATCGGTGAAAATATCATCCTGGGATTCATTTAAACGACGCCCTCTTCTTTGATCTGCAGCTAATTTTTTACGTTTTTCAGCGGCAACTCTCTTTTTGTAAGCCTTCTCTTTTTGCTCTCGCTCCGTAGCTAGTTTGAGATCAGCAGTTCGGTACTTGCACAAACGCTTGTCCCTGATGATGACATCTGTGACGCCAGTCAAACGCTTTCCTCCCCTTGGTGAGTTCACGTACACCGCTTTTTCACCTAGCCAAGATCGAACAGGTTTCACACGAACACGTTCTGATCGCCGGACTTGGCCCTGTGGAGAGGCAGGTTGAACTGGAATGTTATGTTTATTTTCAAAACAAGTTGAATAACTCACTGATTTCTCGTTTCTTGAGCTGCATTTCTGAGGTTTTGTTCCTCCCTCCTCGGTTATTTTTTCTGGAAGTTTCTTCGGGTTGCCATGTTTCGTTAGAGATAGTATCATTTGCAAAATTAGAATGGTTTCCACTTATCCGAGCATCCATGGATGTCATTGAATCGCCTGAAAAAGGTGAGTGAAAAATGAGCAACTATGTCTAACTTACTCAACGTTCCAATCTTTCGCCGTGAAGATTTCTTTCTCGAGGAGGGCCCGGCCTCATCACTTTCTCCTTCCGACTCTTCCAGACTTTCAGCATCAGACTGATCGGAACGATCATTATGATCTACATAATCGACTGCATCGTAGTCTATATCCATGGACGGGCCATCATTAACAGTCATTTCATCTAACTCCATTCTTATGCTTGTAATTGAATGACTACTGATATCAACTGGCTTGGAAGAGTTTTCAGCACAGTCATCCACTTGTTGGCTAAGGGGAACAGATTCACTGTGGATATCGTCTACTCCTTCGCCAGCACTTATTGATACCGCTTCTTCTTCTTGAATCGTAGCATTCCGATGTGGTGTGTTACGAATATCTTTTTTCTTTGCTTCCAGTAGATCATTGATCTCAACAGCTGTCTTTTTCTTCACTAATGAAGAAAACGTAGGGGTTAGGTAATGACGTTTGGGAGTAATGTCAGTCGGAGCGTTGTCCTCTACTACTTTCATAGCGCTAGCAGGGCTAGCCAAAATACTTAGAGCCCGGGCCCTTTCTCTCAAATTGCTGTTGAGAAGAGTATGCCTTCTTGATCTGCAAAATAAGGAAATGGAAGCAAAATTTTCGAAGTGTTTTCAAACTTTAAAAAAAAAACTCGTTGTACAGTTCCAGGAAGTGAGACAGTACTGAGTGTGAGTGCTTTTTGGATCCTAGAAACATAATCTTACATCTTAGTAACTTGTGTGAGAAGTAAATATCCGAAAAGTTCCAGCCTTTTTGATAGTTTATGATCATTACCGATTTGTTTTTTTGGACTAAAATTGAACACTACATCTAATTTTTGGACAAATAAACATGACCATTCTTACTTTGGAGTTGTTTCATTTTTCGAAATATCCATTGGCTCGTCAACTTCTATTACAGGCGAAACTCGCGACCCATTTACAGAAACCGGATCAACGAAAGAGGAGCCATTTGTTTCATTTTCCATAGAAAGTTCTTCAGCTATAGACAGCATATCAATCGTTTTTTCTTTATCTGACTCTGTGCTTAATCGGTTGGTCTTCATCCTTTGTGGGGTTACGTTTGTTGGTCTCAACTTTTTACGAGTATTTTTGAAAAGTCCAGCGCCAGGAGACGGGATGTCTTCAATCATGCTACTCATTAAAGAGCTATTAACAGCACGCCTTTCTCTTTCTTGTAGACTTGTTTTTTTCGAGCCCGTCCTTTTCTCTCCTCCTTGAAGATGGTTTTGTGAAACCGGGAGTACATTATTCGCTGTTGAAGATGGCGACAAAAGATCTCCATTTCCTATGTTCGAGCTCTGAGCTTCTTGATCTCGTCGAAGCGAGTCAAGTAATGTATTTCTCCATCCAGACTGGACTACGAATGTGCCTTCACATGTACTATTCTGTTCATCAGCATCAACATCAAAAGTCTTTTGAACAGACAGGTCACTTCCTTCTTCCTGTAGCTGGCAGCTTTGATTATCCTGTGCATCATCGGTTTTTGAAGGCGACGTGTTTGAGTCGATAACATTTTTATGAACAGTTGAATCAGGAACAGTGAATGTCTTTTGGAGTGAGGCATCTTGAATAGTGTAAGTTTTCTGTAATGACCCATCTTGAATTGATTCACTTTTCTGGAGTGAAGAACTCGGAATAGTATGGGTTTTTTGAAGGGTAGACTCTTCATCCCGTTCGTTGTTTGAATCGGTGTTCGAGTCTCGTGTAATCGTATGTGTTTTCATAAAAAGCAATGAGTCCTGAGCAGGGAAAGTCTTCGGTGGCGATGAACTCTGGATCGTATGGGTCTTTTGAAGCGAAGAACTTTCAACATTCTCCGCTATTGGAAGCAAAATGGTTTTATTTTGAATTGTCTGCAATGCATCATAAAAAACACTGTCCAATATAAGCTTTCCTCACCACTTTGTTCGCATCAAGTTGGTCTACAGCAACGACATGGGAAATATCTAAGGATCTCAACGAGCGCATCGACAAATCGTTTGCACTTTTTGGGGTCGAGCAACTGAGGCCTGCTTTACCGCTCTGAAAATACACAAGGGCTCAACTAAAGCTAGAGAAGTCAAAACCTACTCCTTTTGATCCCGAAACCGGAGATCCGAACATCGACTTCTCACTCAAATGTTTTGGTAACGCTGGGATTGCAAAAACCTCTACATTTCTTACATCCATTTCGACAGTAGCATTTTCTTCATCATCACTTTCCCGTTCCGAGTATTCATGTTTGTTCAGTAATTCCATAAAATTTTTCGCACCGAATTTCTCTTTGTTTAGACGGTTCTCTGCCTGAAATAATATAATGCTAGAGACTTATAAATAGTGGTTCTTTTTACATTTCTGAGCTTTTTTAGTTTTTTATCTCGCAATCGGTCATAAATTTCCTTATCGGAAAGTCCTTGTTTCTTCCATTCTCTTTCCTCGTTGTCATGGGATTCGTGGAGAATTGATGAATCTTCAACTATGGTTTTTTCGGCTAAATACGAAATGTTTTCACTGATTCCTGCTTGATGAAATGCTACTTGTGTTGTGATCATTTTCTGAAACGTCCAATCAGCTTTGTTTTTTAGCTAAAAAAAAACTCACTCGACCAGGAACGATGCTACTACGAACGTAGCGTTTATTGACCATTTTGAAGCTCTTTCAAATGCTTTGTTTCAATGAATCACAAACAAATTTTGTGCAAGTAAGATGTGAGACAGGCTGTTGAATTGAGGAATAGGCAGAAAATGTGGACACTTCTAATTTTGAAAATCGCGGTGTTGTAGTGCAACAGAGCACTGTTACTCAGAAGAAAACTCGGCCACCATTAACATTTTTTCTTGTTGGCCGCAGACGTCTGCAGACCTATAAATTGAATGATCGTCGTTGACTTCTACATGTAGTGTATTCTTTTCATTGAATTTTTTCTATCAATTAAGTTTGCGTACAACTATCACTCGATGAATCTATTGCGCAAGCTTCTTAGGCGTTCGACGAGGAACAGGTTAGACATGTCTCTGAGCTTTTCATATATGAAAAGCTCAGATTCATATAAAAATCATAACATTCGAAAGCTGTGTCTTAATAAACCACAGAGCTGAATTCACATCCCAAAGCGGGCTTTTTGTAACACCGATGATCAGAAAACTAGTCATATTTTGACTAAATCGAATACTACCGATCGTTATTTTTATAATTTTTTTTTCGTGACAAATGTGAGAAATTCGGTGCTAAATTCAGAAGTAAAAATTGGTGGTGTTCAAATATTTATTTTACAAACACCCACTGCAAAAACCGATCCAAGTTTTAGGGTTGATTTCTGTCTTGGTTTCGAATGATAAAAGTCTCATATCAAGTACTTTAAGACATACCTGGCCAGTTTTTAAAAAATAATTCCGCAGATCTGGAGAACTGCTGTTTTTAAGGTCTAATTGTAAAGCTCCGATTGATTGGTGGCCTTTTTGTTTCATTGCAATCGCATTATTCATTGAGTTCGAAAAAAAATTGTGAATACCTGCGTTGGGCGTGAATTTAGGTTTATAATGTACTCCTATTTTTAAACACTTCCTATATTCAAACATAATGCATTGTTGCGCAGAAGATATTTTAAAAACAGTTTTCTCCCATTTGTTTTTGAAACATCAGGTGTCTATTCGACTGTTGTTTACGATTATTCGTACCATATTATGATGATATAAATGTACTCCTTCTTTGAAACAATTTTGTTTGTTGATCTATCAAGTTCCTCACCAAACGCGCGGCCGTCATTGGTTTTTTTTATCTCTCGCTTCTCTGCGTTTCTGCGAAATGAGTGAAATAGGAGTGAGCAGAATTTTCTTTCATTTCTCACGTCCCAAGTCGATATGTTTTCAACTTACTCATTCGTATTCTCTCACTTTCTCTCACTCAAAGTTCAATATGAAACTCGAAATTTTTCCAGATCGAAAATGAGCTCTTTGAACAAGTTGGCTATCGACCAACTGAACCTTGCTGGCAAGCGAGTTTTGATTCGTGTTGACTTCAACGTTCCACTGAAGGATGGAAAAATCACCAACAACCAGCGCATCGCAGCTGCTCTTCCAACCATTCAGGTTGGATACTACTGAAAAAATATTTGTTTTCAACTGTTTTTCATCCTAACATTTTATAGCATGCTCTCAACAATGGTGCTAAGTCTGTGGTTTTGATGTCTCACTTGGGACGTCCAGATGGAAGACGCCAAGACAAGTATACGCTGAAGCCGGTTGCCGAGGAGCTGAAATCACTCTTGAAAAAGTTTGCTAAGTTGATATACAGACATTTCCCTATAATCAATTTCCAGAGATATTGTCTTCCTCAACGATTGCGTCGGATCTGAGGTAGAGGAAGCTTGCGCTGACCCAGCTCCTGGAACAGTCATTCTTCTTGAAAACCTTCGCTATCATTTGGAAGAGGAAGGAAAGGGAGTAGACGCCGATGGAAATAAAATCAAAGCTGATGCCGCTGCTGTGAAAACCTTCCGCCAATCTCTGACAAAATTGGGAGACGTATACGTCAATGATGCGTTCGGAACTGCTCACCGTGCTCACAGTTCAATGGTTGGAGTTGAACACTCTCAACGTGCTAGCGGTTTCCTGCTCAAGAATGAACTCACCTATTTTAGCAAGGTATTCATCGCGAATATGTTTCTTAATATTGTATCAATTTTTCCAGGCACTCGACAATCCAGCGCGTCCATTCTTGGCGATTCTCGGAGGAGCAAAGGTTGCGGATAAAATTCAATTGATCAAGAATTTGTTGGACAAAGTCAACGAAATGATCATTGGAGGTGGAATGGCATACACTTTCCTGAAGGTCTCTCAGGAAGTCAAAATTGGAAACTCTCTGTATGATGAGGAAGGTGCCAAAATTGTCAACGAGCTTCTCGAAGCGGCAAAAGCAAAAGGAGTACAAATCCATCTTCCAGTTGACTTTGTTATAGCTGACAAGTTCGCGGAGGATGCTTCTGCACTGGTTGTTACTTCTCAGGAGGGAGTTCCGGATGGTTTCATGGGGCTCGACGTTGGACCAGAATCGTCCAAAATTTTTGCTGCCGCCATTCAACGTGCAAAGACAATCGTTTGGAATGGCCCGGCCGGCGTTTTTGAATTCGATAAGTTCGCAACTGGAACCAAATCGTTGATGGATGAGGTTGTCAAAGTAACAAGCAATGGAGCCATCACTATTATTGGCGGAGGAGATACCGCAACTGCTGCCAAGAAGTACAACACTGAGGACAAAGTTTCTCATGTCTCGACTGGAGGTGGTGCCAGCTTGGAACTGCTCGAAGGAAAAGTCCTTCCAGGAGTGGACGCTCTCTCTCCAGCATAATGTGTTTTTTCAATTGCTTCTTCTCTTGCCTAGTAGTTTCAGTGTAATTATTTATTCGGTTTCTTCCAAACTAATTTCAACTTATTATATTATGTAGCATGAAAATGAATAAACTGTATTATGCTTATTTTGAGATGTTGAAACATTTTCAAATGAACCCACTATTCTCAACAGATGAAGGTTTCTTAAGAATCCAAACTATGAAAATACTGATTTGTCGCCAAACTTTAATCAATAATAGTTAATTTCAACACTTCGAAATATTGAATTCCAGGCTCATTAACGCAAATGTCTGCTAAAAAATTGTATGATGCACATGTTCCGCTGGCCCCGCTCTCTAGACTGCTACTCGGTATAGGATCCGCAGCAACCGCTATAACAGATCCACGACGAGGGGACATGGTAGCCGCAATGGGCGAAACGACCGCAATTACTCCTGTCTTAGAGAACATTCGCAAAAGAATGGAATCTGATATTGTTGGAAGAAGGTTACTTATTGAGAAACCGAGAATTTCGAATGAAACTATTGATCGAAAATGGTTGTCCCAGTTGCCCAGTGGAACTTTAGGAAAACATTATTCTGAGTAAGCTAAAGATATGTGCTATTCTGATTTATTGCACCCAGCTTCCTCGATCGATTGAATACATCTCCTGATGCAAGACCAACTGTAAAATACATCGACAACCTGGAACATTTATACGTAATGCAAAGGCAAGTTTTTCCTCTTCTCCATACTCAAAATGCTGTATTACTTTTTAGATATCGAGAAACACACGATTTCGCTCATATTGCTCTTGAGCAAAGGACGAACATGCTTGGTGAAGTAACTGTCAAGTACTTCGAAGGAATTCAGTATGGACTACCTATGTGTGTTACTGGAGGAATTTTCGGAGGAGCCAGACTTCTTACTAAGTATGGTTTGCATATTTTTTTACCACAAGTAGCATCATATCAAACAACAAATAACGGCGTACCAGTTCTATTAATTCAAATCTTTCTCAGGAATCGTCAAGAACTCCTCGAAAGAAATCTTCCTTGGGTTGCTGAGCAAGCATCAAAAGCTCGATTCTTCATGGCTTTTGACTGGGAAAACCATTTCGAGAAACAGCTTTCAGATGTTCAAAAGGAACTCAATATAGATCCACTTATTTGACGAAGCGAATTTGTAGTGTAGTCCAAACTTGCCAAAAAGGCGTCTATCAGTTTTTTTCAATATCTTCATAAAATGATTCACGGAAATTCAAAATAAAAGTTAGTACCTTAAAGAACACTGACTCCAACACTGTTCGTGAAAACTTTCAAGCTCTAATGTGGCGTACAGGGCTTAATGCCGTACCACAAAATTGAAAGACACTATAGCCCGGCTATGAAATGTATGATTAAATGTATTTCGCTTCGAAGCTTATTTTCCATTATGGTGAAAGTTCAGCACAAAAAATATTCTACAGCTATAAAGCTCATGCGGCAAGATTGCTAATGTTTGCGCCGCGTTTTGCAAAACTGCAAAAGAAGGCGGAGCATCGTAAATCGACACGTTGAAATGCATTTTTCAACACTTACCAGGTTTCCTGAAGTCGAATATATAGTTTTGATCATCGCTTCTAGTTTCAAGTTACGATTTCTGCTTTTTCCTAATGACACTAAAAGTGTGTTGATGTATATCTTACTTTTTATGTTCTTCGTCTTGGCTTTTCTCATCAGTCTTATATTTATTTTTGAAGATTGGAATGACTGAACAACCAGTAGACAAATATGTCGAAGATTTAACTTCACGTCTGGAAAAGGCGATAGACAACCTTAGTGGACAGAAACATGACGACTCGATTGACAACCACATTAGAGATTCACAAAGATCTGTCAAAAACAAGCCAGTTCCATATCGAGAGAAAATCTCGAAGTTGAGTGCAGAAGTGGTTGACTCAAATCCGTACAGTCGTCTTATGGCATTGCAGAGAATGGGAATCGTTCAAGATTATGAGAAAATTCGGGAAAAAACTGTCGCTGTGGTTGGTGTTGGAGGTGTCGGTAGTGTTGTAGCTGAAATGCTGACTCGTTGTGGAATCGGAAAGCTAATTTTATTTGATTATGACAAAGTTGAAATCGCAAACATGAACAGACTTTTTTACCAGCCTGACCAAGCCGGCCTAAGTAAAGTGGACGCTGCAAGAGATACTTTGATGTAAGATTTATGCTGAAAACGTATAAAAAATATTGCTTACAGTCATGTTAATCCAGACGTTCAAATCGAGGTTCACAACTTCAATATTACCACCATGGATAATTTTGACACTTTTGTTGGCAGAATTAGGTGAGAGATAAATGACTGATTATTCTGCTGATTCCATGATTCTGCTTCAGAAATGGTTCATTGACAAATGGAAAAATTGATTTGGTGCTCAGCTGCGTCGATAATTTTGAAGCACGAATGGCAGTTAACATGGCTTGCAACGAAGAAAATCAAATATGGATGGAATCAGGTGTTAGTGAAAATGCGGTTTCTGGACATATTCAGTATATCGAACCAGGAAAAACGGCATGCTTCGCAGTGAGTTACGGAAAATATTATAGATTATAGATTGTCTCATTTATTAATTTCAGTGCGTTCCACCACTTGTTGTTGCATCCAATATCGATGAACGCACACTGAAACGAGAAGGAGTTTGCGCCGCATCTTTGCCAACTACTATGGCTGTAGTAGCTGGGTTCCTAGTGATGAATACTCTGAAATTCCTTTTGCACTTTGGGGAAGTTTCCCACTATGTTGGCTATAATGCATTAGCGGATTTCTTCCCTCGGCATAGTATCAAACCAAATCCGACATGTGAGGATTCGCACTGTCTGATTAGACAGAAAGAATACCAAAACAAAAAATCATCTGAAACGATTGACATCGATTTTCAAACAACAGAAGAAGAACCTATTGTTCACGAAGACAACGAATGGGGAATCGAATTAGTTGACGAGTCGGAGCCAGCTACCACGACTGATGAGAAAACGAGCTCGGACGTGGCAGAGGGACTTAAGTTCGCATATGAACCTGTCAAAAAAGAAGTGGAATCGAAGGAAGCAGGTAATACGGATCGTGAAACAGCTGAAAACGCGAAGAACGACGCCTTGCTGAAACTTAAAGACATATTGCTTGAAGCTGATATGATGAAGAAGATGGAAGAAAAAAATCAGCTTACCAAGAAACATTGACATTCGATATCATAATTTTTCCGATGCCCCAACTAGTCTATTAACACCCATTACATATGCCCTCTATATTATATCTGCTAAATTATTACATTGTTTTAGGAATCGAAGCCCATTTTCAATGCAGTTATTCCTATAACTTCGCAAATCGCATATTTATAACTTCACTGTGATTAAATTGGAGTTTATCTAGTGAATTTTTTCATTTATGAACAAGTTCAATTAGCGGTTATTTTCTTCTTCTTAGTTGTTTTGTTTTTAATATTTCGAGTATGGCTACTGGTGGCTTTTTGGGGTTTCGTTCGTTTTCTTCTCTTGTTCAGTTTTTTCCTCATTGATTCTTCATCTTTTTCCAATGATTTCAAACTTTTTTCACTAAAAACTGGAGAAACACGAAGGAATTCTCCATAATACCCGTTGTAAATTGCCCTCTCTCCAAGCCAGAATCGAGTAGGCGGAAAACGGTTTCGAACTGGACGTTTTTTAGTAACTGAAATGTATTATTATCGTAGAAACGCGAGGCAATTGTCACCGATCGCAGACATTGTGTTGTTATTTGAAGACGTTCGATTCGACGTTTTCTTAACATCTTGGTGTGGACTAGGAATGGTGATATCCGAGACATCACTGTGATCGGCGGGGGAGATGGCTCCTGACAGGATATCAAAACTGATCGAATTTCGACCGTAATCCCGGCCTGAACGATTTCTTTGTGATACGTCCCCGGACTCTGTTGACAAGTTTTGATAACTATTGTCCGGAGAAGCTCCTCCTTGGATCAAGGCGACATTAAAAGGCAGGCGCTGAAATTCATTCTGAGTTAGATAAAACCAGAATAATGTTTTCAACTCGCTTGTCCAGGCACAATATTTGATCTCGGTCTTTTCAGGAATATGCTTCCGGACATTTATCGAGAAGTCAATGAATGTGTTGCTGTTGTTATATAGGAATAACCATAAGCAAATACCACTTTAACAGATTTATTGGAACAAATTAAAGATCACGTAAAAATGTGTAAGACGCGTAGGAAATTTTTTTCGAGCCGATGCACTACAGAACAACTTGATTATGAATAAAAGAACTATACCCGTGGATAAAGCTGAATATGGATAATAGCTCAAACAACTCAAAAGTAATATTATAATTCAGTTGAAGTCGAAGAAATTAAAGAAAATAATGAGACACGGCAAATGTGCTAATGACTTAGGAAGATAATACTAAAATATTCCATTAATACTGTAGCAAAGTATCATAATACTCCAGATTTCTTAGAATATACCGAAATTCTTATAATAAAATATTACTGAGTTTTCTCATAATATTCCTTTTGAGTTGACTGAGAGATTGAAGCGTTACAGGTTTTTATAAATCATATCGTGATGGACCACCTTCCAGTTTGATTTCTTGAGACTCGATTCGCATACAGAGATATTCTCCAAGTACAGTGCAGACGGTTGTCGATAACACTTGCAGAATCCACCTACATGTCAAATACTCGTCAAAAAATATTTTAAAGCTAGCTTACCATGTTAATTGAGTCGGTAATGCTCGATTATAGACCGTTGTACATATTAAATGAAAAAAATGTACTGTACATGCAAAATCTAAGCACTGCTTTGCTCTTTGAACTAAATAAGATAACGCGAAAGAAACTCCAACAGCTGCAACCAACTGAATCAATGCCATGAACCGCTGAGTCTGGAATAATTTGCCTCGCGAAATGATTATATAAACAATTAACCACCTGAATCGAAAAAATTGTAGAAATGAGTGGTTCATAACCAAAGAAACTGCAGAAGAGCATAACTGATGTTTGTGTCGCATAAAAAAAGGTTTGAAGGCAGGTCATTTGACTGATGAGAAGAACTGGATCCCACACAAATTGCCGAAATGACGCCATTATGAGAAACTGAATTTAATTTTGATGAATAAACTCGCGCATTCAGTTCTCATCCGTTGATTTTATCTTCTGAATACCGAAAACGAAAAGCCAACATTTCTCACTACGGTCTACAAGCGATTTTGTTCTAAGTCTGCACACACAATACATAATACCACACGCGCAAAAGTTATTTAATTTCGAATATGTTTTTTTTAAAATTAACTAAAGCGTTGAAATAAAACCTTCTTCTTCCTACTTGTCACCCAAATTTAAGCTTTCAGCTTTGCTACAAACAATGGTTGGTAAAGAAAACAGCCAAACTTCGAAAAGTTCAAGTGAAGTGAAAACAAAAGCCGAGAAGGAGCCAATGAAAGGAATCGTAAGATTTATTAACTATCAAATTTCTGACCTCTCGTGAACTAAGCCTTTTTTTAGGCCTCAGAAGACATTCCTTTTGAAGAAGACATTTTGAGAAATCCTACTTCCGTGAACTGCTGGCAAAGATACATTGATCATAAACGGAACAACAAATCGCCTGCAAAACAAGTGTTTTTGGTGAGTGAACAAACGACTATGTAACATATCTTAGACTTTTTAAAGATTTATGAACGCGCTTTGGCGATTTTCGAGCGGAGTTACAAACTTTGGTACCATTACCTCAAATACAGAGAGAATGCTATTTCCAATAAGTGTCCTACGGAGAACTCCTGGCGGGCTCTTTGTGACACATACGAAAGATGTCTAATGAGATTGCATAAGGTAAGTGATACTGTATTCACTTTTTTTAAATAGAAAGTCTCACAAATCCAATATCTGGTGATGTATATTTGTTTTTGGAAAAGTTCAACACTTTTTTAACAGTTTTTTTCAGATGCCTCGTATCTGGATTTGTTACTGTGAAGTGATGATGAAGCGAGGGTTGATCACTGAAACAAGACGAGTGTTCGATCGAGCTCTTCGTTCACTTCCAGTCACTCAACACATGCGCATTTGGACCATGTACATTGATTTCCTCACCAACCACGATCTTCCAGAAACAACCATTCGGGTTTACAGAAGATACTTAAAAATGAATCCGAAAGCACGAGAAGATTACATTGAATATCTTATCGAAAAGGATCAGATTGACGAAGCGGCCAAAGAGTTAACAACACTCGTCAACCAAGATCAAAATGTATCTGAGAAAGGAAAAACATCACATCAGTTGTGGACACAACTATGCGATCTTATTTCAAAACATCCAGTAAAGATTTTTTCATTGAATGTCGATGCAATCATTCGTCAGGGAATTTATCGATATACGGACCAAGTTGGTTTTCTGTGGTGCTCGTTAGCCGACTACTACATTCGCAGTGCCGAGTTTGAACGAGTAAGTTCATTCGATCCAAAATTTGATTGAAAGTTTCATTGTAGGCGCGGGATGTCTATGAAGAAGCTATTGCAAAAGTTTCAACTGTTCGAGACTTCGCTCAAGTTTACGACGCTTATGCAGCTTTCGAAGAAAGGGAGGTTGCGATTGTTATGGAAGAAGTAGAGCAAAGTGGAGACCCGGAAGAAGAAATTGATTTAGAATGGATGTTCCAAAGGTAAATTAATTTATATAATTCGTATTCATAATATTTTTAGGTACCAAAATCTCATGGAACGAAAAAATGAATTGATGAACAGCGTACTTCTTCGACAGAATCCACACAACGTCGGCGAGTGGTTAAATCGAGTCAACATCTACGACGGAAACTATAGCAAACAAGTTGAAACATTCAAAGAAGCGGTTGCGTCGGTCAATCCTAAAATTCAAGTCGGAAAAGTTCGTGATCTCTGGATTGGCTTCGCTAAATTGTATGAGGATAATGGTGACCTGGATGCTGCAAGACGAACTTTTGAAACTGCTGTTCTTTCACAGTTTGGCGGAGTCAGTGAACTAGCGAACGTATGGTGTGCCTACGCGGAAATGGAAATGAAGCATCAACGTCCAAATGCTGCTCGCGCTCTTATGCAGAGAGCGTGTGCTGTTCCACGACCAGGCGATCATGAAAACGCACAATCGGTTCAAGCACGGTTACATAGAAGCCCTATTCTCTGGGCCATGTATGCTGACTACGAAGAGTGTTGTGGAACTGTCGAGTCATGTCGAAAAGTGTACGATAAAATGATTGAACTTCGAGTCGCATCTCCACAAATGATAATGAACTACGCTATGTTTTTGGAAGAAAATGAGTATTTCGAACTGGCATTTCAAGCCTACGAAAAGGGAATCGCTTTATTCAGATGGCCAAGTGTTTTTGATATTTGGAACACCTATCTTGTGAAATTCATCAAACGATATGGTGGAAAAAAATTGGAGAGAGCAAGAGATCTTTTTGAACAATGCCTCGAGAACTGTCCTCCAACTCATTCCAAATGTAAGTTCCATAATTTTAAACCGGTTATTCAGAAAGTAGCAAAATAAGCGGATCACCGTTTATGTTTCCCGCCTTTTTAAACAAAGAATAAAGCCAAAAGTGAAATATTAGTTAATTGAGATTGATTACTTGCTACTATAAACCTACTGAATAATATCTTCGAAAATCTGGTAGACCAGCTCAATCAGAACCGTGATGTTTTTAAAACTTCACACGTTTTCACGCCTGAATTCGTTGCCCACCTGATTTGTTGATTTCAGATATTTTCTTGTTGTACGCTAAACTAGAAGAAGAACACGGACTAGCTCGACATGCCCTTTCAATCTACAACAGAGCAACTTCGGGAGTTGATCGTTCTGATATGCATTTGGTATTAACTTGTTTTTTAAAATGTAAAACCATATCCTTTTATTTTCAGATGTACAACATTTACATCAAAAAAGTCCAGGAAATGTATGGAATCGCTCAGTGTCGACCTATTTTCGAACGCGCCATTTCTGAATTGCCGGAAGATAAATCAAGAGCGATGAGTTTGCGATATGCTCAGTTAGAGACGACTGTTGGAGAAATTGATAGAGCTCGTGCTATTTATGCTCATGCTGCTGAAATTTCCGATCCAAAAGTTCATGTCAAGTTCTGGGATACATGGAAGAACTTCGAAGTAGCTCATGGAAACGAGGCAACTGTTCGTGACATGCTCCGTGTACGTCGATCTGTAGAAGCTTCTTACAATGTGAATGTGACACTGACCTCTGTTCAAATGCGTGTTGATGCCGAGAGAAAGGCACAAGAGACCACCAGTGGATCGGCAAACCCTATGGATTCTCTCGATCAGCAAGCGCAACCATCTTCAGATGGAGGATCAGTCACACAGCTGTCCATGAACAAAGGCAATATTTCATTTGTGCGAGGAGCCGGCAAAACAGTACAACAAGATACAACAGAAAATCCGGATGAAATTGATTTGGGTGATGACGATGACGAAGGAGATGAAAATGAGGAAGAAATGGATATTTCCACAAAAACTGTCCCTGCTCAAATTTTCGGATCCTTGAAACTCGCAGACGAGAGTGAATCGTGAATGCAATTTATAACTTTCAAATTTGTTTTTGTTTACCGTTAAAAAATTCGTTCTGAACCCTTTTGAAAATTCAGTAAAAAAATACCCGACGTTCCAAAATAAATTATTTTTTCTCTCAACTGTTATCTAGTTTTTGGAGCTTTAACGTTATGGTTCTTGTGTAGTGTGTGTGTGTGTTGTGTTTCTCTAACACCTTCAGTATTACTTTGGTTCAAATATTTGCTGGTGTACAGTTTGACATTGCCTTTCCAGATAATGGAAAACGACGAGTTTGATCTTTATGACATAGCGTTAGGCAAAGAATACTGCCCAAATGAAACGGCTTCCACATCGAAAACTGCTCTCGAAACTGAAAACAAAGCGACGTCACCAGCGCCTGTAGCTGAAGGTGCTTCAGTTTCTGTCGAACTTTTTCGTAATCTTTTAATGGGATCCCGAAGTCAAGTCGAGAAATTAAAGCTTCAAAATAATATACTAAAAACCAAGTTAGTTTTTAATCATTTTGGAACACATGTAAAATGCATCACATGTGAATTTTTCCGTTCATAGATGCATAAACAAGACATGTTTTTTTCCAGTTTAAAAAACGCGATTGCTTCGAGTAGCGTCGTAACTTGTCCCCATTGTACTCATTGTTTTAAGGATCGACACTGTTCAATGAAACCACGATCAATGAGAGTAAGTTATGATGTCTGAAACTGAAACGTAAACTTTTTTTTTCAGAAAATGCGAGCCAGAAATTGCGTTGAGCTTGAGTTTGAAACTCTGGAAGAGCTAGAAGCATGGCTATATTTGAACCAGTTGGAAACAAATAACGATGGAATGCCCACCTTAATGGACATTAAGAAGCCAATAAGCCAAGAAAATTCGTTAAAAAGTGTTGGGAGTCTGCTTCCTGCTTTGGTAGAAAAGGAGAAAGAAAGGCAAGAGAAACGAAGTGAAAATATTAGGTTAAAAATTCTGGAAAAATCGGAGAAAAAAATTCGCAAGGAAGAAAATTCCAGTAAAATTGATGTAAAAATAGATCAAAAGTTCACGAAAGAAAGAGGATCGGACCATCGAGAAAAGCGAAATGAAACCAGGAAAGAAAACATAGAATCAGTGATCACATCTAGACGGCTCAATCGCTATCGAAAATCGGAATCTCCAGAAGAAGCGAGACGTGTAAGAGTGAGAGGAGACGATGAACGTCATAGAAGAAGATATGCTGATGAAGAAATCAGTAGCATAAGAAGAGATACAAAGGAAGGTTCCAAGAAAACTGAGGACAACAAAAGAAAATTACCTCCTGCTAAAGAAAATATTATCGAACCGAAAATGGCGAAAAAGTCGATTTCCGAAAGAATTCAATATCCGTCATCTATTAACAAATCATCAGGCGTTGAAAATGTATTTCCTACTACATCAAATCAGCAAAAAAGTTCGGAAATGAGCTCTAAAATGGACAACCCAGATACTCCTTCTGCCGGAAAAATAACTTCGAACCAAACGGTGAAACCGAAGAGAGCACCAATTGTCTGGGACGACGATCACAAAAGTTGTTCTTCTAAAGAACAGGAAAGTGAATTGAAGGTGCCGGGTCCAAGCACCAGAAAAGCTTTTGAGTTCAAACTCAAAACTGTCGATAAAAAGCAGGGAGCTTCCAAGACAGAAATCGTTTCGAAAAGCGTGTGTCCCGCACCAACAAAGGAGCCAAGTACTAAATATAAATTCGTGCCAACTTCGAAAAAGAATTCGGTTGGAAACTCTGAGCCGGCTTCAAAAAATACTCCTAGTGCATGTGCACCAGACTTCGAAAAAGACAAAAAATCTACAACAGAACTGATTCTCAAAGATGAAGGCTCATCTACGGAAACTAGAACATTGCAACAAAAAGAAGAGTCATGGATCGTATATTCAGTGAAGAAAAGTGCAAATGTACTGGATCATATCTACAAACGGGCTTTAGAAAGACAAGCATTCCAACGGAAATGGTCGCAAACAACTATTATATTTGATGAGATCAAGCAGACGTCTTTTGGATTATTGACAGGTAAGTCATTAGAGATACAGAAGACTTATTAGAGATCATTTGGGAAAAATGAAGTTGAAATCATAAAGTAAAAATGACTCAACTTTCAATCGAATTTTATTATTTAGATGGCAGCAGCAATAATATCGAATGCTCTTCCGAAGAAGGCAACAAGATTGATGGAGTACACGAGAAGGAAGTCATGGACAAGAAACAAGTTGCAGAATTTTTCAAAGCATGCGGTGTATCCGATGGTTTGTGACGATTAAGAATGATTTTTTAAACAAGTATCTTCCGTTTTCAGAAGGAATATCGGTGTTGCAAAAGCAGGCAGACTCAAATCTTAAAACAGCAACAAACACACAACAAGTTGTAAGCACACCATCGGCACCACAAAGTTCCATTGTAACAGAGATTGGTAAGCAGAATCAATTAATTAACGAACACTACCTATCGCAAAAAATAAAACCATTCTGAAAAAAACGTTGCATCTTTTTTCTTAAACAGTTCTTTTCTATCAAAAACCAAAACCAGTTCTTTCGTTCTTGAAGTCTTTTTTTTAATTCTGAAGCACTTCTCCTCTAGATGCGAATCTTGATAAATTTCAACCATTCCCTTTACTGGTATTCTGAATAGGTTCTCATATCCAAAAACCTTTTTTCCCCTCACATTATAACCTATTTTCAGATGATGGAAGCGACATGCTGAATGAATTCTTTCCGGATTTGGCATGCCGTAGCAATCAACAAATTAATGGAGCTACTCCAACAACCACTGATTTTTCTTATCGCCCACTTTCAACTGAGAGTTTTAGTTCAATGGTTGATAGAGAAGAAGAGGAATTGGCTCATTTAATACGTGAAGATTCTGTCGTACCTCCTAGTAACGATTGTTTGCTAGATATGGAACTTGAAGGCGCAGAAGAAACAATTGTTTCGCAAGAAACCACAAATCAATCGAGGAATTCTCGACGAGAAGAATCCGATGCCAACGAGGATTGGGATGAGTTTTGTCTAGAAGACGTTGATGACGATGTAGATGAAACAACGCGAGACCGTAAATTGTCGGAAATGTCAAAGACAGGTGAAATCGAACAAAATATGGACTGGGATGTGGATGGTGAAGAGCCAGATGAAAGTAATGACGATCCTGAATCGCAAACGCAAACAATACCAGAATCGGAGAGTATAGAAGAAGAAGTAGAAGTCGACGACGAGCAAACTCCCAAATCACATCGAACAGAATCAGTTCCTCTCAAAATGAATACTGATTTCCGTTTATCAGACGATGAAGATTTGATATCACCTATAACGTCCACTCCAAGGCCGAGAACAGCGAAAAATGGTGATTTGAGTTCGTTACAATTTCCACTCACTTTATGTTACTTTCAGATATGGAAGAACCTTTGGAAGATATTGAAGAACACGAGCCAATAATGAAGCCAAGAGATGACAGTTATGTTGATGAGCTAGATTGGGATTATGGCACTGATGAGGGCGAAGAGGACGATCAGTGTGATCAACACGAAGGAAATATTACTGTAATAGAGATGGCAGGTGAGTACTTCACAGTGAATCTGTTAATTGATGACTTAAACCCATAAAATATAAATATTCGATTTATTTAATATAAATAAATCAAGAGATGTACAATTATATACAGCAAACACAAGAGTATCAGTGCTTTCCTCTCTTGATTAGTGAATCAAGAGGAATGTTTCCACCTCCGTTTGCACATCTGCTACAGACACAAGTCGGGCGTCCACTTCGTTTTTGGCAGTAGCCAGTTCCGCAATTCTGAAACTTCTAGATAGTATTGAAAATGATTATGTCCATTCTAACCTGCATACTGCAACTAGTAATGCACAATCCACGTGCAGCTTTATCGAGCACTGGAACATCCATTCTAGCACAAGTGCTGAAATCTATTCCAGCTGCCACAATTGAAACCAACACAAGAGCGAGAAGAAGGAAGCGGTAGAGCATTGTAATTTGCTTTGGCAATCTGTTGGCTGCATTGAGATTATATAGGTACCTATATTAGTGTTGTGGGCGGGAACGCGAGTGGTTTTTGATAACATAATACCATCATGGTTTTTTTGTTGGGGTGTTTGTTGACTTATTCAACAGGTGTTACGAATTTCGAAAAAAACTAATACGGGTGAGATGAAAAGGTCACATTTCATTCAGCAAACATAAACACGCAATTATCCTACGACTTATGTGGGAGCTTCGAAATCAAAGAATCAAGTGAGACTTCTTCCGGAATTGCATGAGAACAGCCACTACAAAAACATGTTGGGCGGGAGTCAACCTTCTTGCATATTCCACTGACACATTTCTAGAAAGGCAAATATTGATTCGAAGTGATTTATAAAAAGTTAAAGTAATGTCATGAGTTGGAGATTACCTGTGAAGTACAACTAGTAGTACAGAGACCCTGGGAAATTTTTTGCAAAACTGGAACATCCATTCTGGCACATGTTGACGTTTTCTCAGTAGTTACTGTAAGAGTAAATAGGCTGAAAATCATGATAATCCTGAAGAGAGAAAGCATTGCAATGATAGTTTTGCAATATTCTCCAAAGTTGACCGGAAACGCTTTTTGCTTTTATGCGCATCGTTATATGTTGGCCCATAACTATCTATCATTTTTCTTCCCGTTTCTTCTTTCTCTCAAGAGTGTGTATAAAAAAAAACGTTGTATATACTTTCTCTTCTGGTTTTCGATCCGAAATTGAACGAACGTTCTTTTCGTGGAGGTCAGACTGGAGAGATAAATGTATCAATGTGTTCAATAGGATTAAAAACTGTTTGTATCTGAGTCATTCTATTTTTTGCAGGCGTAGGAGGAACGGATGACACAGACAGCGTCGTTCAAAATGATCTGTTGGAGGACGGTGAGATTTCTGATGAAGAACTAAAAGAAGAGAAGAAAGAAACTGTAAAGGAGAAGCCGAAAAGAGAACGAATCACGTTTTCACCAAATGAGAATAAGGTAATGCCAGAGAGAGGTTATTTTGGTTTTGAATAACCAAACCTGAAATTCAGAAGTCTTATTATATTTTAAAATGGAAATTCAGGATAAGAAAGAGCCTGATGAGAAGGAGAGACGACGAGAGAGGGATTCACGTAGATCAGATGACAGAAGGAGGCATCACTCACCTCGTCGAAGATCACAAGAAAACCGAAAAAGGAATCACCAAAGGGACTACCAACCTGCCAGTTACAAACATCTTCTGAAACGTCGAAATACATGATGATCGAAAAAATAAGTCTCGTGAATATAGGATATTTCTATTTATTTGTACTTATAATTATGTATTTTCAATTGACTTTTTAGAGACTTCTGATGACTAATCGTTCATCAAATGATCACAAGAAAATGGCAGAAACATCTTACTACAGTTTGCTATATTCCTATGATATTAGTCATTTTGAGTCATTCTTATAAACTTTTCAAATATTTCTTCGTACCTGACCTTTTTCAAAAGTGGAATTAAGATAGCGAAAAGAAATGATTCTCAAAAGATTAGGTGAGAAGAAATATTGTTTAGTCACCGTACGAATCAAGATATCTAAAATATACGAAGTTCAATTGATACGGAATAAAAATGAATAGGGGATGCGTAGCCCGTACGAAAACGTTCATGTCTTTAACATCTAAAGACATTTGTAGTTGAGTGAGATATCCGGACCCTCCCACACTTCCACTGGTTGCCGCGAAAATCCATTGGGACAGTTGCAGAACATCATTGCTTTTGAGACTTCTTGCACGCTGTCGCCTGAAAAAAACACTGAATGAGGTCCGGAATTGATTGCTGATGTGACGCTAAGTGCATGGTAGCAAAAAAGAGAAAAGAGTGCACATATTGTGGAGGTAGTCGGATTAATGACAATTGTTGTGACATCCGAATGATGCAAGATGTCTCAGCAAAATGGCAAATAATCGAAGGGGAATAGCTTCTATCCGATGAGTCATTTTGAAACGGGGGGACAAACGGATGATGATCCATCATAAAAGTTGAAAGGGAGAAGGCTCGTTTCCGGGCAATTCGGATCAGTTAATTACAAAAGATAGAGAACATGAGAAATAGAAGTTCATTCAATCGAAAGAAAAGGTTCATTAATTGATTCGATCATCATGATTATAGCAATTTTTGAGCGAAAACAAAACAGGTTTTATAATTGTTCAAGAGCACCTCTCTTCATGAACTGCCTTTGGGAGAGCTACTTTTATATCAATGACACTTATTCACTTAAAACGATATGTGAAGGCTAAGCCCTCGAAAAAGAGAATGAATTTCTATTCAATGAAAGATCAAAACTTCAGAGTCTAGGAATATCGAATTTTCGTGTCCTTTCTGTTACAGAAAGACCTCTAGTATAGTAATCTGAAAAAAAAATGAGAAAATCAACTCATTTGAAACCTATTGATGTTCTGAGGGATTCGATATCGAGATGATAGAAATATGAAGGGAAAATTTAATGGGGCACTTGCCAATAAAAAAGAAAAAACAGTTCTCAAATAGCTGGAAGTACTTCAAAGGTTTCAATCAAAAAGATTTCAGAATTCAGTTCCTTCATAGATGAGAAATCCTACTCTCTATTTAACTTAATCCAGGTTCAAACTCTAATATTCGAGATGAAATGCTTTCGAAACTTTTCGAATAAAACGAGAAACTTACCAGATGCTTGAGCAGCTCCAATAACTCTCACATTAACATCATGTCGTTTGCACACTGATGATATCGATTCCAAATTACAGAATCGCAAAGTGACGTGCTAAAACCATTGCACCTAATTGATAAGATTATAGAGGTCAAATAACATACGTAATCAATCTTAACAGCATTCTTTTCTGATTCAAAATCACAAACAGTGTCTTCTGGACATGAACATATTGTTGAATTTTGCAGTTCTGGAGTTGCATTTAGGTCATAGATTTCATGCTGAAAATACCGAAAATATCAAAATCTTCAATTCAATTTCTATGAAACAAACAGTGAGAATTTCATCATAGACTGGAGGAGCAGCACCACTTCCGAATCCCGAAGACTCTTCAGCATCTGGTTCAAGTAGTGGATACGTGGATAATGTAGCTCCACAAGGACTGGTTCTTTTGCATTGACTGAGAGCTGGTTTCAACTGAAAAATAGATTTTACTTTTTAAGAGTTTGTTTGTTGTTTCTCAAATCATTTGGATGTTTAATGTTGATCACTTTCTGGTTGCTTATTTTTTTGGAGCATGTCAGTTGTCGTCCAAAGATATTTAGTTGTTTGTTATTATAATATGAGTATTAACAGACTCATTCATAGCTTGACCTGTTTTTTCTGAAAACATGAGGAGAATTCAACGAAAAGGTTGAGAAAAATAATTGTTTAAGATACAGCTTCTAAAAGTTTTTTTTTCCTTTAAACTATCCGAATTTGGTTGGCATAACTAAAATATTCCTTCAGCTACAAAACCATCTCCAAACTTGTCATGAATGTTTCTTTCGATGAATTTCAAAAATTCCTTCCGGAGAGTTCCGTCCCGAAATTTTTGTTTTAAAAAAGAGTTCTGAGCGGGAATCCCCAAAAAATGGAATCGGAAATTTGTAGATTTGAAAAAAGAAAGAATTCAAACCTGAACATCGGAATCATCTGAAGCAGAAACAAAAACGAATACAGAAAAAAGAGAGAATAGAAAGGAGGAGCAGTTGAGACGCATGATTGTGAGAATAGGAGTTGGTCCGCACGCAATGGAAGTGATAAAGAGCACAACGACAAGGGGGTGAAAGATAGCGCAATTCAGATACCCACAACACTTTTTCACTGCGTCTCTTATTATCTTCTTATTCTGAAGTAACAGGTGACTCCGCCCCACTCTCAATAGCAATTCACTTTAGAGTCAGTTGGGATCAAAAAGAGATAGAATGAGAATGAAAGAGACTCAAAACACATGTCAAAGACATAAAAACTGTGAAGGTGGCAGGATGAACCCCCCGATTTGAAGAATGACGGTGGGAATTATGTGCACATCTGGAGCTCCTGTTACCTAATCCATTAAAACCATCAATTTGAAATCGGCCATCCGGAATGAAGGAATGAAAAGACCGGAAGCTAAATCGAATGGGCACTCTCAATTACAAAGAATCGGGTAAAAAGTCTGAAACTGTATGAGAGGAACTGATAGTAAGGGATATGGAAATAAAAACAAGTATTCTCAACGACTTTGATATGAACCTTCAGTTTGCCAGAACTCAGCAACACATCGATCGCCAGGCAACAAATCCGTTACCTTCAATGCTACTGTTCCACGTTGTCCAGCAATCGAGATCAGAACCTACACAGAAATCTTTATTTTCTTGAAACAGCAAATGTTTTTAAACAATTAGCTATGAACTTCCAAGCACCCTGAAAATCGTCGAAAGTAATCCTTATTATGATATATCACAAGTAAAATGTCTTGGATTATCTTTCAAAAAATTTGAAAAAAATAGAAAAATGTTTAAAGATTTCTTCAATAACTCTGCTTCTCACAACTTCGATTACGATGAAACTCTCGGTGCTGAATTCCATCTTGATTCAAAAAACATGCCGTCAATCCTGTTGAAGACATTCACTCTGTACTGTATGTTCCGAGCATCATACCTTTATTTTCTTGAAATTCCTTGCAAACTTCAACCCTCAAGAGACTCGAATTATGCTTCTCAGTACTGGATAAAGGTGAAGGGCTGCTAACGTTCTGTCCATATTGATCTTTTTTCAGAGTTTGAGGTTGTTTGCCGGTGAACATTGTGTGCAATTTTATTAATGAATAATAACAAGAATATTTATTATATTACGACTCTTTTCCAAGTGTAAAACCTCTGAGAATCTATACAAATGATCTTCTGTTTGATTCAAAAAAAAAACTATTATGAAGAAAAACAGAGAGTTCGTCATGAATATCGAGTACCAAAAGTGAAAGAAAATAAAAAATATATCTGTGTTCTAGATGTTTTCAGACCGTTTCTTTCTGCTCTTCCACTCAGCAAACGTTTTGTTTTCTGAATCAAATCATCGTTAAACAAAGGATGAAAACGAAGAAGAAGAAGAAGAAGAAGAAGAAGAAGCTCAACGGTCATCGATATTTTATCAGTGAAAAATGATAATAAATCATTTGATTCTTCTGCCAAAGGTTATTATTTTTTAATCGCCTTGCATGTGTCAAAAAACCTTAAAAAATGCAAAAAACTTCAGTTTTTTGATTGACGTTCTCCTTGTTTTAATGATTTCATTATACTTCTTTTATTTAAAACTATAATCGAGTTTGGATATTATCAA